>MQTX01000078.1:970968-987023 GCA_009735665.1 Angiostrongylus cantonensis
GAATTTTTCTTCAACATAATGTGGTCATGAAAATAGTGAAATGATGAGGACCATGGCTTTTGTACACCACGAAAGTGTTTCAGTTCTGACTTGTGCGATTCGACTACCATATAATTTTCTGAAATGGGCCTTTCACCGCGAACGGAATCGGTTTTGTGAAAAATGGAAATGAAGCAATGCTTGTTCATGTTTCATGTCGTAGTTGTTCCTGTGCCACACCTACAAATTTAATTTAAACAGCTCTATCCATCTACTCCAGTCCATTATTTCTCAAAACGTCTACTAGTTCTATCACTCAGCACTTAACACGTTTGCTTTCCAAGTTTCTTCTTTCACGATCTCTTCACAATCGATTTTTCACTCAACGTTTTCCACTTCGGGTCTCGAGAGTTTTCTACTTGTGAAGAGCTCTTAATCACTGGCCACATTGAAGTTATTGACTAAAGTGTCTGAGTGCCAAAGTGAAGAAGAATATGAAGAAGGTAGTTTATTATTCACCTAGTGCGATATGAAGGTACTTTATTCACCTATTAGAGTTAACTAAGCAGAAGAGTTTGAAGTCTTTATTTAGTGGTTGGGTTACATTAAACGCATTCTACAGCAAATCTCGTTGAACAAGCTGTGCCCATCTTCTCGTACAAATGTTGAAAAGAATGGAGCTGTACTTCATGTGTCTACTAGTGCAAGAAAGGACGAATAGCTTACTGGTTACTGCTCAATAACTTGTAAGATTACATGAAACACGGATGATTTATGATGACATCGAATTTCAAAAAGCGTCATACGTGAAACAAAAAAAAACATCGAGTTTCAACGTCAAAAATCGATTCTACTCAAAGTGAAAACGACACATTCTCGACTTGAACACATTGACGGCATCGAAAGCTTAAAAATCATCGCGAACACCTGCATAGAAAGCAAATACGCCTATGGTGAGAGAAAATTGTAACTTCGAAACGAATAACTGTTCACATATAGCTGGAGGTAAGCAGAAATGTTACAAGCCTTCAGATAGATGGCAATCAATGACAAAACAACTTGTCAAAGACGGAGAGTGAGTCTTTCCGAGGATGCGAGCTTCGGAGTGCAAACCAACTCGAAATTGAAGGCTTTACTTAGTTTTGCTTGTGTCCAGTGGAACGCAATGTCCAATCAGTGTCCAATTTGATGCCGCCTTGTGGAAACGTCTCATTAGCGTTGAATAACGGCCAGATGAAAACCTCATAGTTAACGGACGTTAAGTGTTCTCCATGGGCGATACTCCCTATATTCGAAGAAGTGGAAAATTCGCTGAAAGCCAAGAGAAATGTTATGGAGACGAACCATGCGATGAACAAACCGGTCGTTGGGCAAAGCCCTCGAAATTTCTCGCCTTACGATCCAGAATGTGAATTCTGTCTTATGTTTCACTTTTGTTTTAAAGGACTTAGCATACAATGAGTCTAGCAAGTCAATCAACACAAGGGTAAATGAGCTTCTACGTGAAGACGGTGTCGCCATTACTCTCATAACTTCATTAGGCATGTAGTGATGAAATCGCTGAGATAGGAATTGAGATAGAAAAAGAAAAAATGAGATAAAAAAGGAAAATTGCTACGAATTTGTAAAAATACGGAATTTAAGAAAATTTTGGGATCTAGCCTATGGCATCGTTCTCGATCGATGCCGTGTTGGAAGAATCCTGTCGCAACTCAGAAAACTTTCTTCGATTCATGAGAACCTGCGGTGAAATTGTGGCAAAGTCATAAGACTGATATTGTGAGATTCTGAGAAATCTATGCTGAGCCAGCATCGAAAATGCCAGTGAATGAACAGGAGGTCAAGCGGCCGCCGAACTCGTACAAGAAGCCAATCATCTTTATGTGCTATGAGGTACCAGGAAGAGTAGAAGTGCCCTGGTCAGCTGGAGATGCGAGGGTAGGAGTAACCTAAGTTTGTAAACCTACACGGGAATATGCATAATAAAATGTATGCAGACCTCTACAAAAACCTGTCTGCGTTTGAACTAATTTATATCGCAGGAACCGTAGCGTATCGATTTTGATAATGAACAACTATTTTAGTGATGCTGAGATATTTGCAAAACTCAAGACAGCAGGTGTCTGCGGTGGGGAACGAACGCACTATTGTCCATTTCGGGGAGTAGTGCGTTCACCACCACACCATGCGGGTCCTTCGTTTCGCCTGTTTCTCAGCTAGCTCTATCGATCTTTTACCATCAGCAATCACCCGTCAGTGAGTGAACGCGTTACTCCCCGGAAAGGACAATAGCGCGTTCGTTCCCCATCGCAGACACCTGCGGTCCGGCGTTTTGCAAAACTCTCAGCATCAGTTCTCAGGATCGACCTTCTATTAACCTCGGCATTGGAATATGAATACTTTGTTTTCTTGTTCAGCAATCGCTAGGTTGTTATACAGCACACATTCACTTCCATAGAAAACCACACAATACAATACAACAGTAGCTGACGTTTCGGCAGTATCGCCTTCTTCAGAGCCTGGAAGTGTATACTGATTTACAATTTATTGGGTCAAACACCTAGAAGAAAGATATGATGCTCAACGAATCCCTAAAGTGAGGAGAACCCACTGGGCTATTCTTGCACGCGACAGGGAAAAATGGAGGATTTACTGGCGCCCGCTCGAGTCACTCGACGGTCAACAGGACTACAGGTGATACAGGTGTATCACCTGTAGTCCTGTTGACCGGGGAGTAACGCGCTCACCACCACACCATGCGGGTCCTTCGCTTCGGGTGTCTCTCAGCTAGTTCTATCGATGTTTTGCCATCAGCAATCATCCGTCAATGAGTGAACGCGTTACTCCCCGGAAAGGACAATAGCGCGTTCGTTCCCCATCGCAGACACCTGCGGTCCGGAGTTTTGAAAATATCTCAGCTTCATTAAAGTTATATTTCGCAACATACCCTGCCATCAAAAAGAGTAGGCAGTAGACAAAAACGGTTAAGACTTCAGTAACACTTACCAATCAACAGCTTCTCGAAAAACTCACCGCTTTTTTACATGAATTCCAATGAGGAAGGTTAGAACAGCTGATTATGGTCGCATATGGTTGATGACTGCGCCACCCCACATCAGAAGTTGATACGAAGATAAGGGGGCAAGTCGTGTGTGACCTTTGGACATTCCTCCCTTCTATTCATTGCGCGAATTTTGGCATTTATAAGTGTTACTGAGGTGTTTGGCCTAATAAATTGTATAACAGTATACCCTTCCAGGCTTTGAAAAAGGCGATACTGCCGAAACGTCAGCTACTGTTGTATTGTATTGTATGTCTTTCTATGGAAGTAAATGTATGCTCTATAACAACGTCGCCACTGCTGAACAAGAAAACAACGTATCTCAACATCATTAAAGTTACACTTCGCAATATATACCCTGCCGTTAATAAGAGTAGGCAGTAAGTAATAAGTTAAAATATAAACAACTAATTTATTTTTATATGTGAGCTATGATATTGTACACATTTAGAGAACAAAATCTGTGGAAAAGTACATGTACATTTCGATGGAGAGCAGCAATGAAGTAAATTAAGCTAAATTAGGACGAGTTCTACACTTTCTAGGGATTAATGCTTAACCAACTAAACGAATAAGAATGCCAATAATGAGGACTTATTAGGTTTTAAAGCTTTTCTAGAGAGACCTGGAATGATGGCGACAATTGTTGCCAGTTCAAGAAGCAGAACTTCGAAAAGACAATACGATAATCCCCACGGATAAGATACCGCGAAGTGAACGAAATACTGCTACTGTTAGAGGAATACCGTACAATAATAAAAAAAAAGCTAACCAAAGCACTAGCTGAAAACTTGTCCGACAGGTGGATCTAAACACTCCCAAGATGATCATTTTGTTGATATCCTTATGAGAAAAAAATGCCGCTGCTAATGGTGTGATGGACAAAATTCAAGGAAGACCGAAACCTTAATAAATACCACGATAAGCAAACAATGAAGTTTGATTCTTTGCAGACAAATTCCACCCAAACCGATGTGATTTCTGCATAGCATTTGACTGCTTTCCTTAAATAGTAGTAGCCACAAAAATTGCTGACGGTGTAGTTTGCCATTCTCCTCTTTGGCGAAACCCTTCACTAGACTATGCGATCTCCTTCATCGATTTATTTCTGATCGATTTCTCCCAAAATTCAGTTCAATTGTTGAGTTGATTCCAGGAAAAGTCGATCACACTAGCAATCAGTGACAGTCATGAGGAAGAACGAATTCGAGAAGTCGCAGCTGAAGTCACATACAGATCGAAAATCGCTCGGTGGGTGATAGATGAGGGGAACCCAGTCGGATGAAGGAAATGGTGAGATCCACACAGTATGAGATTTCAGGCAGTTCAAAAAAAATGTATATATATATATATATATGAAATAGAAGTCGAAAGTCGAAAAATTGCATTTTATTGCTCTTCGATATCTAATTCATTAGAATTTCAAAAAATAGAAGAAACCAGAGTACGTATGGCGTTTGCAGACAGAGATAATTGATTAACATGTGAACAAAAATAGTCATGCTCGTCCCGTGAGAATTAGGCGAATTGAGGATGTTGACCACCAGTCTCTGTTGTACCTTGTCAATTTCAACCTTCTCTTAACATGTTGCAGGCGTGCTTGAGCGAATGGGATTTGTATACCTGGCATCGATCCGATCAAATGTCTTTGATTAGTTGAACGATCAGGTGGAAAACACACCAGGTCCACTTCAGTAGATAAACATCGTGTCCACTTCGGGAGCGCTTGACGATTGGGAATGAAGCCCAGTCAGTGGTTGTTTGGCGCATTAAGCATCAATGAAGTCCAAATGATACAAATATATTAATACAACAGGTAAATAAAGTTTTGCTTTTGCAATATACACATCCAGTGAAAAAATATGCTCTTGAGTATGTATATTCAACTATGTCGAACTGTTAAGATAAAAAAATGTTAAGCAAGTTGTTCCAGCCTGAAAATCAGGCACTGTCAGCATGAAGTGCGCATGACAACGACATGATTGCTAGGAAACGAATACCCTAGTTTGGCACGTATTTTGTTTGTGAAAGAAGAACTGATGATTCACGTTCAAAGGAAGATGTTTTAACAGTATTGGGTGCCGTTGAAAGGCATGGTTTTCTTTATCATCGTCAAATTCTTCAAGCGTTAAAAGTTAGCGTAGCACCTGTCATTTAAAGGCACGATAATTTTTTTCTTATCAGTGGGGGAGGACTGGACTACACCAGCTGGTTCGTTGCTTTGGTAGTCGTCCGAGGTACCAAAAGCCTCCTGAGGAGTCTTCCGCGACGTACGCCATTTTTTGCGAGGCATCAAAGTTGGAGAGGCATCTCCGCCATCGTTGGCGATCGGCAGTGGTCCGCCTCGACATGTATCACATCCAGTGGGCCCAACTGTTTGCACGGAAACAGAAATCTAAATAGCACCGATTTCTTGTAGCACACAATAATTTCAAACTACATAATTCAAAAAAAGTGCAGATCGTCAAATTTAAGGAAAGAAAAAGCAACGGGAAAACTAGAAGATTCAGGAGAAAAACAGGAAGGCTTGAAGGCCAGACATTTTTTTAAGACTATAAAGGTGACAGAATCCATATTTGTTTTATTCAGTGACTTGTGGAGGCACCTGAATAAATGGGGTCTTCGTTATCTCTAACCAACGACTTTTTGCTTCGTTGAGCAGTACTAACCACTGCGCTACACGTGGTCGTTTGACATAACTTAGTCACTCATATTACCTGAGAAGAAACCTACTTTGTTATTAAGTCGCATAGAGAATCGATCATTTCTAGGATGAGATCTAGGCGGTAGTTGAGGCTCTGGTGCGACAATGGTACCGTAGCCTTGTTTTGTCCACTCAGCTGGCTCTGCTCTACCAAATAGAATAAAGTAAATATTGCAGAAAGTCATTATAATACCGTGAACCATCCATACGTACCTAAATAACTTGCTATTAAATCATTATAAGGTTGATTCTTAAACTGGAAGACAATATGAGTATTACCAACCACCACTCAGCCCACGTATCATCTCGAACGAAAATGTTCACTACCACTGGTGCCAATAACGATGAAAAGCAGTTGATGAAAGAATTTACGCCCATGACAAAGTGGTTATGTTGCCTAAGGATCATGAGAATAAGGAAAAAAAAGCCTAAAGTTGGTTTATAAATAGAGGGATACAATATTGATCACGAATTTGTAATTGTTAAAAATCACGTAGAAATCTTGGGATTTGCAATAAAGCTTTAGTTAGCTTAAAGGACAAATCATAGAAAAATGCTCGATAAACACCTCATTAATCATTTAATGAAACGAATGTCAGATTTGACTTTTTGTGTGCCATACTTACTTGAACAGTCCGTCATCACTAGGTGTGCGGGCCCCAGCACAATCACCATTTTTCGGAGAATTGCTGGGAAAGCCACTGTGGTGCCCTGGAATGCCGAGAACAGCCTGACCAAAGTCTGCTCCAGGTCTTCACCACCACGGGCAGTCGCAGCTCTTGTCGATCAGAAGGGGATTTATCACCATCAGACTTTGATACCAAGACGGTGGTGAATCCTGGTATTTGTTAACTCTTAGCTAGACTTCCTGATGGAAACGCCGGACTCCTTCTCAACTTGGGAGACCCTACCGGAGGACGAATCCCTCCGCTGTACATCGCAGTCCGATACCCAGGAACACCTCCCAGCCGCGATGAGGCGGTAAACCGTTGGGAGGCTTGTGTGCCATAGAAAGGCTGACATCTGTATACGAGAAATTTTTTAGAATTTTTGGAAATCTTGCGACCACTTCAAAAAAAAAACCAGCCAACAACAGCAAAAGCTAAAGGAGATCAAGAAGGAAACACGGTTTCGAACTTACGCGGCAACGATAGCTGAACTACGGAAAAATGCACCACAATTGAATCCGACGATGGAACAACAACAAATCAGCATTATTAAGCCGAATGTAGGCATCGACCTAGAAAAAGCACAAAAGTTCTGATATCTTCGGGATAGCATGGATCTTTTAAATAGGTAAAAGAGAGAACACATTTGCATGAAGCGTAATGTAAAGGATGGAGCTCTCGGCGTTGATTAGTCCCTAAGGGCCATGCATTCACCTTCATTAAACATCGTTAAAGGTGCTTGAACCTGTAACCTTCCCAAAAAATAATTTATAGTAGCCTACTTATGTATCTAGTGAGTGTTGCTATCCTCTCAAGCAACTCTGGTACCAACTTTCCAACACCAGAGAGATCAAACGCTTGGTGAACTTGGCGTTTTTTAACACTGCGTTACAGTGCCGCTAGCATATTTGCACAGAAAGAAAAAAATCATAGTGTAGAGATCTCCACCCAAATATTTCATTAATGTTAAGCTTTTATTTGCTACTTACTACAAGGCAGGGTAGTGTGTGTGAGATAACCACAATTGTGCTGAGATATTCACAAAATCTCCGGACCGCAGGTGTCTGCAGTTGGGAACGAACACGCTATTACCCTTTCCGGGGGTTAACGCGTTCACCACCATACCATGCGGGTCAGTCGTTTCACCTGTTTATCAGCTAGCTTTCTATCGATCAGTACCATCAGCAGTCCCACGTCAATGAAATTGTTCTAGAGAGGCCAAATCGGCATTGAACCTCAGTTAAGCTGAGGCCAGCATGGTGTGGTAGTGAAAGCGTTAGTCCCAGGAAAGTGTAATAGAGTGGTCGTCCCGCACCACAGTCACCTGCGGTCCGGAGTTTTGCAAGTATCTCAGCTTCATTACGGTTGTATTTCATCAACGTTTAGTGTGATAAGGTTTTTGTAAAAGCCAGCGAGTTACCTAGTAATCCAGAAATAGCCCGTAACGTCTCGCCGAAGTTAAGAATGTCTGGTCTAAAACATTGAGGAGTGGGAAGAAAGTCTATAACTACGCGCAAGTTAGTACATCTTTTTGGTTCATACATACATTATTATGTACAGCATCATTTAAAAGTTACACAAATTATTTGAATCGCCCTTCCTCACTGGTTGTGGAGGCCCTAGCACAGTTTACACTTTCTCTGAGTTTTGCAGGTTTACCCTTGTAATCTCCTGGAGTCCCAAGATCAGTCAAGCCAAAATCTGCCCCAGGTCGTCACCACGACAGCCACACGCCGTCCTTGCTGATCGGAAGGAGATTTGCCACCATGCGACTAGTTCGATACCAGGACGGTGGTGGACCCTGATATTGGTTTTGTTCACTCCTAGCTGGGTTTCCTGATGGCCGAACTCCTTATTTTGGGAGGCCCATCGCAGATTGACACTCAGGAACATCTCTGAGACCCAATGAGATGGGAAACCGTTGGGAGGAGTTGCAGGAATAAGAGTTCGAAATGAACGATAGAATTTATCGAAAAGCATTTAACCCTTCCACAGTCACCCAATGCAATGACCTCCACTACACAACTGCACTCCACAGTCTACCTGTACAAGTCTTCCTAATGAAATGAGATCATACCGCAGCAGAAAAATGCGCATAGTTTCGAACTTAAGTGTTCGACTAGAGCAAAGACATCTATTCTCCATTCCAAACGGCTACAGCATCTATGATGTACAGTCTAATCGAAATCAGCTCCCTCGCATTCGAAATGAGCTCGTCCAAAAGAGGATCTTTTTAAACTTTCGAGTGAAAAATTATTGAGAGAACACTAATCCTTTGATTAGCTGAGTGAAAATTCGTTCACCGATCTACATTGGATAAGCCACCAGTTTCTTATAAGAAGTGTGGGACAAATGTTCTGTACACCAAAGTAAACAACCAGAAGAATAATTATCTCTGCAAGATCATGCCGGCAACTGCGCACCATTATAAACGACTGCTTCGGAGGTCACGTCTTCGCGAACGTGCTAATAATGCTCCCTATGCTACAAAATCGATGGGCATTCCATCACCAAGTGCAACTCGCTAATGAGTGGAATAAATCGTCGTTCGAGCAAGTTCATTAACACTTTTTTTTTGATTGCTACTCAAGGATGCCTCCCTCGTCGTCTGGCATCCTTGAGTAGCAATCAAAAAAAATTATTACTGCGAAAGACTAGTTCCTTGCGTTTCTCCAGTTTGTTTCTAGTTTCTAGTGTTATGATGACACGTCCATTTTCAACACCATCCTCAGTTATCTGATTTTAAACAAATGGCTACAAAATAAGCTCCTCTATATGATTAACACTGTAAAAGTTCACTGGTCATCAAAAGCTTGAGAAGAGAAAATGATGACTAGTTTTCATAAAAATAAAACCCACGTGGGAATATAGGCTAGCGCAAAAAATGTGATGCCCATGCCTCCGATGGCCAGACAGTTGAAGATCTTTACCGAAGTCACTGGAGTACAGCAGGTAGCCTTATCGGCAAGGAGACCGGCAAACAATTTCAAGATGAATGTCACTACCTGAACATGTCACTACCTGAACATGTCACTACCTGAACAACACTCTTTGATTTCACCTAGCAGCAATTTGGTTTTTTTTTTCAAATTAAAGTATAATACTGGTCGGTGACTGAAATCTTGTTATGTATTCTATTTCCTTTTATTATTTTAACATCTTATTATAGCTTATAATGCTCCTGGATTCCAAACTATTTTGTGCAGCATATGTCGATCCACCAATTAAAGCTGTCTATGGGAAGAAATGATTCTACATTTCACCTGCATCACCTGTAGTCCGTTTGATCGTCGAGTGACTCGAGCGGGCGCCACTAAATCCTCCATTTCACCCAATCGCGTGCGAGATTACTCCAGTGGGTTTTGCTCGCTCAAGGGAGTCGTTGAGCATCATGTCTTTTTTCTAGGCTCTTCGTGAAGAACCCTGACGATGGCATTGCTGATCTTCCTGCAGTACGTTTGACATCCCGAGGAATCCAGTAATTGACGGCTCTTGTCCATCGGCTATCATTCACATGCGTATGTGCCCGGCCCACCTTATCCACTACTTTTTCGCGTACAGAACGGTTTTTTCTCTGGTTTTTGATCGTTGACGTAGGTCGGAGTTTCGGATCCCATCTCTTACCTGTGTGAAACGGGATACTCCTAACACCGTCCTTTCGACTGCGCGTTCGATACTTTCTCTCGATCTTTCATCATGCAGCGGCAGCGACCAAGTTTCTGACGGGTATTCTTCGTTCTCTTCACTACATCCTCGATGCTCTTGAAAGCTTTCCAAGCCGCTCGTTTCTTTCTGCTCAACTCTGGCGATAAGTCGTTCAACATGTTATTATCCTGACCTAGATAGACATAACTGGAGCATTCGGAGATATTCGTTCCGTTGAGCGTGAATGGCGCATATGAAGCCAAACCAATCCTCATAAAAATCGTTTTTGTGAGATTTACGCGAAGACCAATCTTTCCACGCGCGTTATCAAAGTCGGCAAGCATAGATTCAACAAGTGCCTGGTGAACTGCCCTTAGCTACCTTCTTGCCAAAACGGTAAAAACATGCTTTTCGGCTTTCCTCAGGATTTGAAACCTGGTGGGAATATTGATATTCGATCAAAAGAAATAGAGTCCTCAGATATCCGCTGAACCTACTCCATGAATAAATAATTGGCTCTAGGTGACAAAAGTGATATTGCGTTTTGTTGAATGCTGCTGAGTAAAGTGGTCAATAAAGCAAGAAAGTTAGGACGTGTGTTGGGTCGAATGGTGATCACTTTAATTATTTTATAGACTATTTACTAATTATTTCCATTCTAAATATGTCAATTGCCTTTATGCTTTGGATTTGGATAATTGAACACACCTGTGGAATCGCACTGAACACTCCAGTTAGTTCCACAGGGAAGCCCATTACCTAAATGAAGATAGATGGATAATATCTTAACTGTTTTATAAATATTAGTTAACCATTAACCTTATTTAGATAAGTCGGTGAGAACTGCATGGTTACTTGAATACCCATGAAATTGGCAATTGCCGAGATCCAAACGGCGATAATAGCATTAGAAGTAATAATCGCCTGAAACGAGTCACTTCTTTATCCCCAGATAAGAAACAAAAAAGCTTAAAATTCATCGAAAAACCAAAAGAAATAGTAATTCTGTTATGGTGACGTAAATCGACACAAGCCAGCCACGATTGGTCGACTGGTGTTTGCCACATGCTCTATGATTGGCCAACGGTTCCTAGATCATTTTTGAACAACTGCAAAATTATTTGGGACAAAAAACCTTAAAATTGATCGAAAAACCAAAAGAAATAGTAATTCTGTTATGGTGACGTAAATCGACACAAGCCAGCCACGATTGGTCGACTGGTGTTTGCCACATGCTCTATGATTGGCCAACGGTTCCTAGATCATTTTTGAACAACTGCAAAATTATTTGGGAAAATTAACCTTTACAGGTATAGGTTCTTTTTCTGCGGTGTTTACTTTGCCGCGTTTTATACGATCCAATTCCTTTGCAGAGACGAATGAGTGCAAACGCGGTTGCTCCCTAAGACATGAATTAGTGAAAATTGCTAATTAACTTCAGAAAACTTCTTCAATTTAACGTTAATTTTTCCAAAAATTGTGCACGCTCGAATTGTTGTTTGCCCTAGGTAAGGTAAATACGCTTCTATTTTCATCACAAACAATGTTGACAGTGGTGTGGCCCGGAGTACGATGGTGTGCAAGGTAACACGCATCACAATTGAAATAATGCGTGAGCCAAAGAGTGCGGTCCCAAGGACCTCATATTGAACCGAAATTGGTCCCCAAGCACTAAATGTCCCCAAAGAAAGGTAGGATCAATGTTGACAGCCATGAAGAATTGATCAGTCAGTTTGATTTGTAGTAAAATCTGGCCAAAAACTCTGAAATTCGTCCAGTAGTTCAACGGTTCTACAACTTTTGAGCTTTATGTTACTTTCATTTTGGCAGTTCATATTTACTGTAATTTTGAGGTCGTTGGAAAGGTCATGAGAAATCGATACCTATAAAAATAGAGGAATAACAGGAACAATACGCAAGTAATGATTGAGTGTAAATAGTAAACGAATGACCAGCCAAGCGATGATGTGCATAATGCACCAGCGACAGGCATTGTGAATATGGGAGCGAACTGAAGAGGAAAAGCTGTTCTAAAATTTCTTCAAATTGAGATAATCGAGTTTATCATAATCCATGCATCTATCAATAGGAGCAAGCTGTACAGGACTGTCTTCTACAGAATTCCTATCCCTGCACAACGTAATCTACCTGGAAAAAGCAGGTAAGAAAAGCGATGTAGAATGCGCTTTGTTTTTGCATAGACCACTGACGAGTGACGATGCCGATTAGAGTGAATCCAGTTGAAAGGCCGGTTCCCTAAATAACAGCACCTAAAAACTGTTTACAGGCCTGGAAATTTTCTACAAAAACAACTGTGGATATTACTTGCCCACTCACAAGGTTAGTCTTAAACTCAATATAACATCAATGTTTGAAGACTTTTTATGAAACCGCCCTCTCCTTAGCCAACACTCATTTAATCTGTCAACGCTTCCTATTGTCACTATTCTAGAAGGATCTGGACTACTAGAAAACTGGCCAAGAGTTATACGAAATGTTCAATATCCGCAAGATTCTTCACATAAAAAAACTATTCAAATACTAGTGGAGAATTAAAAAAAAACTTCGCTTAAACTCATTAAATCTATAAAAATAAGCCCACACCTGTAAAAATCGCATCGCAACCAACCAGTAGAAACCGAGATAGGCGCACAGTGGAATGAGCGCAGTGCACAGAGCTGAGAAAAATCCGAATATTGTCACGATACTCCGAGAACCGTATTTCTAAAATCTGTTTGTTTTTGATAAAACAACAGTAATAAAGGTGTGGCATTTTGCGTTTTCTTGGCGTGGGGGACTCTTAGCAGTAAAAGTGCGATGGGTATCAGGTCATGCCCACTCACAAGGTTAGTCTTAAACTCAATATAACATCAATGTTTGAAGACTTTTTATGAAACCGCCCTCTCCTTAGCCAACACTCATTTAATCTGTCAACGCTTCCTATTGTCACTATTCTAGAAGGATCTGGACTACTAGAAAACTGGCCAAGAGTTATAGGAAATGTTCAATATCCGCAAGATTCTTCACATAAAGAAACTATTCAAATGCTAGTGGAGAATTAAAAAAACTTCGCTTAAACTCATTAAATCTATAAAAATAAGCCCACACCTGTAAAAATCGCATCGCAACCAACCAGTAGAAACCGAGATAGGCGCACAGTGGAATGAGCGCAGTGCACAGAGCTGAGAAAAATCCGAATATTGTCACGATACTCCGAGAACCGTATTTCTAAAATCTGTTTGTTTTTGATAAAACAACAGTAATAAAGGTGTGGCATTTTGCGTTTTCTTGGCGTGGGGGACTCTTAGCAGTAAAAGTGCGAGGGGTATCAGGTCATTTAGGAGTAGAATAATAAAGGATAAAGGATAAAGCTCTCGGCGTTGATCAATCCCTGAGGGATGCGCCATGCATTCGACTTCATTGACACCTGTAAAAATCGCATCGCAACCAACCAGTAGAAACCGAGATAGGCGCACAGTGGAATGAGCGCAGTGCACAGAGCTGAGAAAAATCCGAATATTGTCACGATACTCCGAGAACCGTATTTCTAAAATCTGTTTGTTTTTGATAAAACAACAGTAATAAAGGTGTGGCATTTTGCGTTTTCTTGGCGTGGGGGACTCTTAGCAGTAAAAGTGCGATGGGTATCAGGTCATTTAGGAGTAGAATAAGGAAGTAGGAATTCAAAATTTACCGAACGCTTTGCTAATGCCCTACAGAGCAATATGGAAAAATATTGGCGCCTTCCCTAAAATTACTTGGCGGTCGATGAAGGACCTGGTGAAACGGATGATACCGATGGTAAAGAATTTGCTCAGAAAAATTCTTTGAAACAACTTGGATATAGAGCCTTTCTGCTGAGGTAGTGAAAGTGTTTGGCTAGTTAGATTACATATCCATTTCAACTTTCCAGGCTTTGAAGAATGCTAAAATGCCGAGCACTAACCGCTAGAAAATCTTGTATAACAAAGATCTGCACAGAAAGAAAACATTGATTTACTGAAAAACGCCGTGGTTAATAGAACACCGGTCATGGAAGTTTTTCCTTCGAAGCTGCTACTTATTAAGGATACTGTAATGTGGAGGGTAACTTTTAGATGAATAAATGTCAAAATCATCCACCATGAAATGAAGCTATTCTCAGTTTAACCTTTTTCAAATATCCCGCGTTTAGCAGAACTTCAAGTCGTATAGGTTGGTAACGTCCACTTTGTTAAAGAAGAGCAAAGTGGAAATTGTAAAACTGTATTTTAAATAGTGAGAATCCGATTACTACTAGACTAACGATGGTGTTACTTTACATAAGAAGTTTTCATTCGACTGTCACTGCAATGAAAACGAAAAACTGAAAAGACACATTCACAATTGTACCATTCGCAGTAAAAGATCGTAGCTAAGAACGAACCTGAATAAGCCACATAACAGGATACACGGCAACCATGGCTCCGACGGCCACAGATGAAAACAACATGTTCTTTTCATTCGGAGTGTATACGTAGCGCTGTTGAGCGAATATTGCTGCATTGTAGTCCAGCAAGAAGGATGAGTTATCCGTCTGAATTTCATGTCATCATGTCTTTCTATGGACTATGCCTTTTAGTGTGATTTCTTATTGAACGCAAATATTACAGTGGATGTGATTCTCGCCACTGTTCTGCCCTTAGAAATAAAGTGACAGAATGTGGACACGTTCAAATCGCCAAAGCAGAAGGAAATTTGCACGACTACGTCGAATGCTGGCAGACATCGATCATTCGGCAATCAATGCAGAATGTTCATCGATCACGAGAAGTCGATCATTATGCCAAAGTGTTCCGTCATAATTGTTAGTTTATTATTTACTCCCTACTCTTTTTAATGCGAAGGTATATTGAGAAATATAACTTCAATGGAACTAAGATATTTGCAAGACTCCGGATAGAAGGTGTTTGCGGTGGGGAACAAACGCGCTCTTGTCCTTTCCGGGGAGTAACGCGTTCACCACCACACCACGCGAGTCCCATTTCGCCTGTCTCTCAGTTAGTTCTATCGATCTCTGCCACCAGCAATCACCCGTCAGCGGGTTGATCTGGGGAACCTGAATCGGCAACAAACATGGCTAGGCTGAGTGTGAAGTTATAATCGCAAATGCTGAGGGAAAAGGACAGCATGGCGTTCGTTCCGCTCCGCAGACAGCTGCAGTCCGATGTTTTGCAAATACCTCAGCATCGTTGAAGTTACGCTTCGTCATATTTTGAATAGATGGAGGAGTATAGGTGAGGAAACACACTGGTTTTCACCGAAGACCTTGTGATGCGTAGAGAGGAAGCTAGTAGATGAAAATCGTGGTAATGGAACTGCACGATACACAGGGAAAAATCAGCATCCTGAGGGCAGTCATTGTTCATAGCAGGAAACACCTTCTATCATATGCATGTTTAGAGAAATTTGAATAAAAAATGTTAGTGACGCATTTACACAGAAATAAGGAGAAAATGTTCAAACTCTTTCAATCACGAGCACTTTCTCAAAGTTCATTGAATAAGAGGAAAATAGAGAGGGAGAGTAGCGACAAGTACAGTAAACAAAAGTAAAATATCGAAAAAGAAAACCAAAGAGTTGCAATTGCTGCAGAATGTTAAGAAAATATTTTAAAATACGAAATAGGTGGTCCACGCTGGCCTAGAGAGATGGCATAACTGCAATGATTCCGGTTTGAAATTTTCAGGCCGGGTTTAGTCTTCCACGATTTGCATTCGTTGCCGTCATTTGCAATTTCATCAAGAATCGACAACAAGAAAGAAGACAGTTAGTGTGAAACTTGCCGAATATTTGTCAAGAGCACATTTTTTTCCGATTTTTTCCACGAAAAAACTGGCAAACAGCCGGTTCCTTCGGACGATTTCTTCTACTTCTTCAACGAAAAAAAAAGACGACAAGCCGACCATGGGAGCTGTAGCTTTGCAAAACACACACACACACACACACACACACACACACACACACACACATACATACA
>MQTX01000078.1:987035-1041062 GCA_009735665.1 Angiostrongylus cantonensis
ACACACAAATGAATCTCTCATGTGTGGAACAATGCAATATTAGAAGAAGTAAAAGGGTAAAGCGTTCGGCTTTGATGAATCGAAGACGGATGCGGCATGTATTCAACTTCACTAAACGTTGCTAGAGGTGACCTCAGGCAAATCTGTTACCGAATTACCGATCAGGATGGATGGAAGGCTGAGTGAGCTTAAGGTGTGGGATCGAACCAAAAACCACATGTGCGCTGCGTGGCACCTCTTTAACCACTGCGTTACACGCCCTCCATATGGAAAGCAGTAAGATGAAATCGAAGAATTCAACGCTTTTCTGCCTATTTTTAAGAACTTTTCTAGGCAAACAGAAATGCAACATAAAGCTTTTGTGAAGAAAACAGAAAATCAGACTCTTTTGAAAGAACTGTTTTACTTACTTCATAGTATGTCACATTGTCAGTTTGAAAAATCGTTCCAGAAGTGTTGTATTGATCGATGTTTGTAGGATCGCCAGCCATACAAATAATAGTGAAATTTAAAGTCAAAGTATTGCTTTGTGCTATCGACAAACATAATGTGCATAACAGAAGGATGATGAAGCGAGTGCGATTCTTGAATACGAAGCGATCTCTCGATGTCGGTAGTGGATGGTCGTCCGCTCGGGACACGCTGAGTGTGCCACTGAAAATGTTCATGAAGGAGTGAACAAATGACCGAATCATCTTTTCGTATGAACCTATAAA
The DNA here is from genome assembly GCA_009735665.1 of Angiostrongylus cantonensis. Lineage (NCBI taxonomy): Eukaryota > Metazoa > Nematoda > Chromadorea > Rhabditida > Metastrongylidae > Angiostrongylus > Angiostrongylus cantonensis. Next base: position 987,752 of record MQTX01000078.1, read on the forward strand.
CATCTTACTGCTATGAAACTTTAAACCCGTTGGATGTTGTAATGCACCCATTGTTATAAAATACTGACAGAAGTGGCGTGCAAAGAAATCGGCGGAGACTGCCAGGGTGAGATGTCACCGTATTCGAGCAAAGGACGTTTCTAGGGTTGACGACAGCGCAAATGATCAAATGCAAATGCGTGATGTACATCTCGCCATCCTTTTTTCCTTTCCTATCGAAAAATCGACTTCGTTTTGCAGAGAGGCATATTGCTGTAGCTCATTGACACCGTAGTGTTGCAGGAGATATGTAAGTATTTATACCAACTTTCAATACACTGTGGTATGTAAGGGAATTTAGACCACCAGAATAGGACAGTGGTTGGCTCGTGAAGTTGTTAACACCCACAACTCGCTGCTACTACCACCTTAGATGATTGCTGCTAAATTGACAGTCTAAATTTTTTTCTCGTTCATATCTTCAGTGGCAAAAGAGCCAATACGTTTTTCAAGGTCAAAATGTTTGTTCTTCAAAATGTTCGAGGCACAAAAGTCGACATTAAGGAATGCAATAATAGTAAATGGTTAGATTAGGCTTCTTCGTTGAGCTACCTTGACCCTCTTTTTGGCTAGTTTATCCGACAAACTATCAACATATATCCCAACATAATAAAGATATTTGGGCAAAACTAATGCTTCAAACAAGGTGCACTGATTAAAATTCATTGAGGTTTACAAATTGGTCTTTAAATCGATCCCCGTCGAGGCTAAGCAAGCCATTTCGGTGGCATAATATCTCTTACCCTGTAAGTCGTCCATTATATCGACTAATACAAACTTCTATGCCTTCTATAAATGATTTTTTCCACTTGTTTAAACGATGAACTGGTTTAGTACGTGATAGTCGATCAATGGAGCGTTGGAACTTCTTGTTGGTGGGACAGCGTTTTCGAGCAGCTTTAGATATTTTAATTCCCCAATGAGTTGCTTATTTTTTTCAAGGGTAAATTGCTACATAGATGTAAAAGTAGCAACTGTTCGGCCTACGATATCTTCAGCATCTCTTTCAAAACTTCCGACTAAAGGCAAGTTTTTCGTTAACGATTTTAACGTCCCAAGTGGTGCAATATCAGATTGCCGACATGGAAGAGAAAAGCTGCTATGAGATGGAAAAATAAACGACGACAAAGAAGCAGAAGCATGAGCAAAGCAAAAAAAAATTACTCACCACTCACCCATTTGGTGCACGGACGCTGATAAAATGTCATGAGCACGACTTTTCGTTTCTATATGGATGAGTTTGTTCGTTTAATCCTCAGTTCATGGTGGGTTAATAATCCGCTTAGAAAATTCTGAGTTACGATTCGCCGTGTTTTCAACGAATGCAAATTGCTGTCACCATAAGTTCACAAAACGTCAGCTCTTCCATGTCACTTCGCCACACATCCCTTCCCAAAAACGCCAAGCGTCTCTGGTTTTTTTTTCGAGAACAGTTATTCAAATTTTCTAATGTATGAAATTTTTCATAGACGAAGATCATAGCAGAGTTCGCATTTCAGTCTTATAAAAAGCATTTTGAAAGCGTAGAAAAAAATACCTCGACTCATTTTGCCCATCAATTTTGTTGCGATCCTCGGAGTTAAAAGAAAGACCGAAATCAAAGACATCACGCCAGAAGAGATAATGTGCACTGAATGCAAACGTACGAATTAGACGATTCGATGATTATACAATGTAAAGCGCTTTCGTCGATCATTTTTCAACACAGAAATTTTTTTCTCAAAACTTCTTGCACTCGTTCGATAGATTATCGAACGCAGACCAACCTACAGGGTTCGTATCAGAAAAATTTTTTTACTTTTTAAAATATGAAAAACTAAAAAATTATTATCTTAACCGTTTTTGTTTACTGCCTACTCTTTTTAATGGCAGGGTATATTGCGAAATATAACTTTAATGAAGCTGAGATATTTGCAAAACTCTGGACCGCAGGTGTCTGTGGTAGGAACGAACGCGCTATTGTCCTTTCCGGGTAGTAACGCGCTCACCACCACACCATGCGGGTCCTTCGTCTTAAAAAATTATTACTTTTTCTTTTTATTTTGTTTGATCCGTGTTCACGCCTACTGTGCGGATCCCAGCAGTTCGTACACTCTATTCGTTTCTTTGCATCAATTGCCCCCGAAGATCTTTCAGCTTTCACGTGTGGCTTCGGTTGCTGCTTAAGGATTTTCATTTCATCAAGCAATTCTCCCTGGAGTACTGGGATAGCCAGAATGAAGCTTTCTAAATTGGATCTCAGAGAGTGATTTTTTCTCAGACAAGTCCGGTACCAATTTCTCTACCCCGAAGAAATGAGAAGCTTGGTTGGCTCGGAGAGGAATAGAACTAGCACCATACTCGTGATTAAGGGCATCACTACCACTGTGATTTCCGCCACTGCTAAAAACAACTACATTTAACAATTGACGAGAACTATCCTTTGAACGTGTTTGGGTTTGGAAGCTCACTGTACTCTACTCGAACTGCAAGACGGCATTTGGGGATAAATCCCTCAGCAAAGTATTGCGAAATATTGAGAACACTCACAAATAATGCCCTGCCGTGAAAATATGTAAAAGGCAGTAAATAAAAGGGTAAACATTGTGAAATTCAACTATAGTTCCCAAGATCGAGTTTCTATTTACCTCGACATTGGATTATAAATCTGTTCTGTTTTTCACAACAATCGCGAAGTTGTTATTCATCACACGTTTACCTCCTCACAAATGCAAGATATGCAGCAGAACGGTAGCTGACGTTTCGGCAGTATCGCCTTCTTTAGAGCCTGGAAGGGTAAACTAATATGTAATTTACTAGGTCAAGCTCTTAAACAACGCCAACAGAAAGATGAAAATCTGAACAATAGTTACACGAACACCAGCTTCTCGAAAAACTCACCGTTTTTATCTGTTTTCCACTAATCCTTCCAACATGCCCCGCTCATAGCTACTTATTAAGACACATAAGTTGGTGTTATCTGATGATCATGCGTCAACCATTCCATCACCATTTAATGTTAGACCAATCATCAGCTGTGTAGACGGGCCAAAGGATAGTATAAACTAGTTTCAAAGCCTAATAACCCAGTTGCTGAAACATATTCCACCTCACCTCACGAACACCCACGTGTTCCTAGAACGTCTTGATAACGCGTCTCCTAATAACGCACACGTGATGGAGTCATTCGGCGTTACCGCGTTTTGCGTTGTTGCATCGAATGACTCCGCAAAAAAGCAAATGAAAAGCATTTTAAATAACTAACTGAAAAATCTATCTAAATGATTCTCCGTATTCTTGTTGAGCAAATGCGAGGTGTTATTTTTATTGTTTATTCACGAATAAACTAAAGTTTCGGCGGACTTCGCCTACGTCAGAGCTTGGAAAGGTCAAGTTGACAGCAATCTATTCGGACATACACCTCCATAACCAGACAGAAAATATAAAACCAGGATTTCAATCACATAGAACACAGCTCTGCACACCCACCACTTTGTATGAGGCTTCCAGTGAGTGTGTCGCGTGGAGACCAACCGCACAGAATTCACATGGAAGTGTAATGTCCGTCAGAATCCAACAGAATAACAGGAATGACTCTCATCAGAATATCAGGCTTATATGTTGACCAACGTCACGAGCGATAATAAGGGATTCTTCCCTGCGGTTCATTTTCGGATTTCTGGGATTAATCCAGAACGCCTCGAGAGTTTTGGGCGCTTGTGTTCTGACAGCAATCTATTCGGACATACACCTCCATAACCAGACAGAAAATATAAAACCAGGATTTCAATCACATAGAACACAGCTCTGCACACCCACCACTTTGTATGAGGCTTCCAGTGAGTGTGTCGCGTGGAGACCAACCGCACAGAATTCACATGGAAGTGTAATGTCCGTCAGAATCCAACAGAATAACAGGAATGACTCTCATCAGAATATCAGGCTTATATGTTGACCAACGTCACGAGCGATAATAAGGGATTCTTCCCTGCGGTTCATTTTCGGATTTCTGGGATTAATCCAGAACGCCTCGAGAGTTTTGGGCGCTTGTGTTCTCGATTCCCGTGCAAGGATCGTGACACATATCCCAAAGTCCTTCCCGCTATGTCCCTGGGTCCTATGCGTGCCCAATGGTGTACTTGGTTTACTCTTGCCGACTAGATGTTCTTTTATACAGACACAGAGTGGTCTGCCGGTTTCGCCAATGTATTCGTCTCCGCACGCCTTACAGGAGGTCAGATAAACTGTACCCGAGCTCATGCAATCACAGTCTCCACCATTAGGGTAAATTATACAATTTTGCGCTGCACATAGACGGTCATATAGGCGGTTACAGACTAGCTCGCGCCTTAGATTACTCGGTGGAATTTCATTTATCGTTACCAATTATTCTAGATAACCCCTTCTTAAACCGTTTTACAACTGCGCCTATTTCATTTGAAATGAAGGGCCGGATAAACGATACATTTCAAGCGCCCTTTTCAGAGGTGAGAGGTGTGAGATGAGTGGTAACGGACCAAGATGTTTCTACTACTAGACTTCCGGTACCACTTCGTAATGTAGCCATTTTCTGACAGGTGGTTCATTTGCACGATCAGAAATGGAAGCCAGTTTTCCTTAGGATTCTTTCTGGTGAACTTGATATACTCTGACTGTTCGTTCAACAACTCGAAGCATTTGTCTATTTCTTCTTGTGCTGAGCAAAAAATCATCTGGATATCTACAGTAGAGTAACGGTCCGAGATCGGTTACTGGTGCTTCCACCTCAGGCATAAACGGTATGGCAAGAATTGGTGCCAGTCGTTGTCCCATTGCCAATCCTCTCACTAAAGCCTAGCGCTATGAAAGCTGAGAGTTCGAAAGTCACCAAGAGACGTTTGTCTCCAGAAACTCGCGGGCTGATCCGCCAGCGTGGATCCTGCAGACAACCGCGAACTAACGCCCGAATATGCGAAACAATGCAGACAGGCGATAAAAGAAGATCTTGAAGAGAGAAGAGCAGCAGTAATGGTCGAAGCTGCAGAGTCTGGGAAAAGCATTCGCAGAGCCCATCGAAGCTTCGCCAATTACAAGACCAAGATTATTGTACTCCGACGCCCAGACGGAAAAATAACAGCGTTCAGAAAGGCAATGAAGAAAATCATCCACGAATACTACACAGATCTCTTCGATAGCCACGTCCACTTTCCGTCATATAAAATAAAAGAGGATAGATATGTTGTACCACCGGTTCTCCCTTCCGAAATCCGACATGCCATTTCGTCGGTGAAAAATCGAACAGCACCAGGTCCGGACAGGATAAGATCAGAACATCTGAAGAACATTCCGCCAGCCCTCGTAAACACACTGGCTCGGCTCTTCACTCGTTACCTGTCTGAAAGCAAGATCCCTACTCAAGACCAGCAAGACCGTGTTGTTGTTGAAGAAGGGCGACCTACACGATATAAGCAACTATCGCCCAATCTGCTTGTTATCTGTCGTCTACAAACTTTTTAGCACAGCCATGTAAGAAAGCAAGGTTTCGAAAAAGATTTAGTACGATGGACCATATCATATCCACACGATAACAGGACTCATTGTAGTGTCGCGAGAGTACAAAAGACCGTTCTGTCTCACTTTCATCGACTTACAGAAGGCCTTTGATTCAATTGAGATAACAGTCATGGAAGCCCTTGATAGTCAAAGAGTCCCTACTCAGTACGTAAAGATTCTTCGTGAGCTGTACAAAGATTTCACTACCAAAATTTCACCATTCTACAACGATATTAACGTTGACGTAAAAAGAGGCGTTAAGCAAGGCGATAGAATTTCACCAAAATTATTTACCGCTGTCCTCCAGAACGTCATTCGAAGATTGGAATGGGATAACATGGGAGTGAAAATCGACGGTCGGCAGATTCATCACCTTCGCTTTGCTGATGACATTGTCCTTGTAACACCAGACATTAGCCAAGCGGAACGTATGCTTGCGGACTTTGATAAAGCGTGTGGAAAAATTGGTCTTCGACTAAATCTAAAGAAAACGATGTTCATGAAGAACGGATTGGTTTCGTTTGCCCCATTCACGCTCAATGGAACGAACATCTCCGAATGCTCCAGTTATGTCGGCCTGGGTCGGGAAATCACCACGGTGAACGACTTTGCTCCAGGGTTGAGCAGAAGGAAAAATGCGGCCTGGGGAGCTTTTAAGATCGTCGAGGATGTAGTGAAGAGAACAAAGAACACTCGGCTCCGTGCCCACCTTTTCCAACGGTTCTTCCTGCCCTAACGTATGCTTCAGAAACCTGGCCGCTGCATGATGAAAGATCACTCAGCGTTATCGAACGCGCAGTCGAAAGGACGATGCTGTATCTCGTTTCACATAAGTAATGGATGGGATCCGAAGCACCGACCTGCGTCAACGATCAAAAATCTCCATGTGACATATTCAGTGGAAGGTTCATAGAAAGCGATGAGAGTGCAATGAAGCCATTTTATGTTCAACGTGATAAAAATCTCGTATCAGCATTTTCTCTGTTTAGTTATGGAGGTGTTTGACCGGGTAGATTGCAATCAACTTGACCATTCCAGGCTCTGAGGAGGGCGAAGTCCGCCGAAACGTCAGCTTATTTTCACATAAGTAATGGATGGGATCCGAGGCACCGACCTGCGTCAACGATCAAAAATCTCCATGTGACATGTTCAGTGGAAGGTTCATAGAAAGCGATGAGAGTGCAATGAGGCCATTTTATGTTCAACGTGATAGAAATCTCGTATCAGCATTTTCTCTGTTTAGTTATGGAGGTGTTTGACCGGGTAGATTGCAATCAACTTGACCATTCCAGGCTCTGAGGAGGGCGAAGTCCGCCGAAACGTCAGCTTATTCGTGAATAGAGAATAAAAAGTGACATCTTGGGTTTGTTCAACAAGAATGCGGAGAATTACTTGATCAATGCCGAGGTTAATAGAAAGTCGGTCGTGGGATCTATCATAACCGTTTATTAGGACACTTCACTAAATATTTCCTTCTACAACGAACAGCATCTGGTCAAACTTCCATCACCATTTCCCAAGATCGAGTTTATATTAACCTCGGCATTGGATTATAAATCTGTTAATCTCTTTTTTACAGCAATCGAGAGGTTGTTAATCAGCACGCGTTTTATTCCTCGCAATTATGACACATGCAACACAACGGTAGCTGACGTTTGGGCAATATGGTCTTTTTCAGAGCCGTTTTTATCCGTTTTCCGCCTAGGAAGAACAGCCGCTTAGAGTCTTAAATAAATGGTTGTTTGCTCTTCCATCCCACATCAAAAATCAGCTCTGAGATACGTGGCTAGATCACGCGTTATCTCAGGGCATTCTTCACTGCTATTTATCCTCGGATTTTTTGAATTTATCCAAAAAGCCCCGAGAAAATTGCGCGTTGGTGTTTTAGTCTCCCGTGCGAGGATAGCAATTTTTACATCAAAATTTTCTCCGCTATTCCCAAGACCGACTTTCTGTTAACCTCGGCATTGATTGATAATCCGATGTTTTATTTCAATAAGCAGGCACGAGGTTGTTATTATAGAATTTATTGGGATACAACAGCTGACGTTTCGGCGGTTTCGCCTTCTTCAGAGCCGTTTATTTCTTGTAAAGTTTGTTGGTGGATAACAGCCGCACAGATTACTACTTGGGCTAGTACTCTGTGCGGCTGCTACCCACCAACTAACTGTACAAGAAATAAACGGCTTCTCCGCTATGTTTTTGCATCCTATGCGTGCCTAGTGGCGTGGATTGTTTTGATTCCCGTTTGCAATCTAGGTGTTCTTTTATGCGGATACATAAAAGTCTGCCTGTTTCGCCGATACATTCGTCTCCGCAAGTACCACAAGAGATCAGGTATATCGTACCTGAACTCATGCAGTCACCGTTTCGGCCGTAAAGGCAAATGACGCAATTTGTTATTTCACATAGACAGTCATACAGGCGGTTGCAAACTAACCGACGACGTAGAGTAGCCGGTGGTATTTCAACTATAGCTACCGATTCCTCTAGATTTACCTTTCTTAAGCATCGTTTTTTTAGCTACGCTTACCATCGCTATAAAGTGCAACATAAACGAGACCTTCTTTTGGCCAAGTGTTTCGCTTTGGTGCGCGTCGACCTTCTTCTAAATTTATCCCAGCGAAAACTATTTTGTAGCCATTGGAGATGACTATTCCCCGAACCAAGTTGCGCAATTCTTCCTTTTGCTCCCTAATTGTGCACACATAGGTGGCTGTTCAAAACATGTTTTTCGCAAGCGCCCTATTTGTGTGTGAAGGGTGGGAAGAAAGGAAATGAACGAAGATCCTCCTGTTACTTGGCTTTCGGTACCATTGTTTCACGTAACCGCTACTTTATAGGTTTATTTGAACGTTTAAAAACGGAAGCCAGTTTCTTCTCCGTTTGTCCTCGGTGAACTTAATGTATTCAGACTGCTCGTTCAATAATTCGAAGCATTTGTCCATCTCCTACTGCGCAGAGAAGACGACAAAACAATCGTCTATGTATCTGTAGTAGAGTAGCGGCCGGAAACCGAGAACAGGGGCTTCTAGTTTGGACATAAACGCAATGGTAAGGCTTGGTAGAAGTCGATCTCCCATTGTCTACCCACTTAATTGCGCCAAATTTTTCCCAGACCATCTGAAAATCTAGCAATTTAGGCATTCCTTTAGAAGAGTCATTAGTTGCTAGATGGACAGGCCATGCATATTTATTCTTCCTTCATGTTCAACAAAAAGTTCGAAGATGGCTTGCATTGCGGAGTCATTCGATACGCTGGTGTAGAGTACGGAAACTCGATCATATACGCGCTGTTAGGAGGCACGTTATCAAGACGTTCTAGGAACACATGGGTGTTCGTGAGGTGAGCTGGAATATGTCAGCAACTGGGTTAGTATTAGGCTTGGAAACCAGGTTGTTCTATCCTTTGGCCTGTCTATGCAGCTGATGATTGGTTTAATCTTAAATGATGACGGAATGGTTGACGCATGATCATCAGATAACACCAACTTATGTGTCTTAATAAGTAGCTATGAGCGGGCATGTTGGAGAGCTTAGTGGAAAACAGATAAAAACGGTGGGTTTTTCGAGAAGCCGGTGTTCGTATTATTATTATTCAGATTTTCATCTTTCTGTTTGCGTTGTTGAAGAGTTTGACCTAGTAAATTACACATTAGTGTAACCTTCCAGACTCTGAAGAAGGCGATGCTTCCGAAACACCAGTTATCGTCTCGTTGCATATGTTACATTTGTGAGAGATTAAACGTGTGCTGAATAGCAGCCTCGCGATTGTTGTGAAAAACTGAACAACGGATTCAACTACAGCCTCAGCTTAACTGGGTTCAATGCCGATTTGGGCTCCAAGATCAACCCCGTTGACGGGTGATTGCTGATGGCAGTGATCGATAGAACTAGCTGAGAGACAGGAGAAATGAAGGACGCCCATGGTGTGGTGGTGAACGTGTTACTGCCCGGAAAGGACAATAGCGCATTTGTTCTCCACCGCAGACACCTGCGGTCCAGAGTTTTGCAGACATCTCAGCATCATTGCACTTGAGGAGACTTTTATTGTTATAATTCAAAAATTTTGCCTCGTGCAGGATGTCTTTTAAAAAATTCTATCATTAATATTTTTTTAAAAAATTAACTTCCGAAACCTTAATTTTACAGTCTACACCTTTTGCAATTTACCAATTCAGTGGCTTGCTTGACAAGCACACTCGAGGTTTCTACCATACTCTCCATGACTAAGCGATCGGTGGATTTCGTCGTTCCAGAGCCTGAACTCTATCCTAGTCAAAAAAATGCCTCCATAACCGTGACAGAAAAACCACAAAAAGATTTCAATCGCACTGAAAACAAAAGAGCCTCATTGCACACCCACTGCTTTACATAAGTCTACCGCTGAATACTTTAAGTGAAGACCAGCAGCACGGAGCTCACATGTATGAGTAATGGCTCTATCCCACATAAAAATGTCAGTCTTAGGTGCTATATGGTACCACAAGGCATTCTTCCTTACGGTTCATATGCTCCGCGAGATTTACGCGCTGAGGTTTTCGGCTCATAAGCAAGGGTGGTAACTTCTACTTCGAAATCATCACCGTTATTCCATTGTATTCAATGTCCCGTAAAGTCTCTGTTCTGGCCATAATTATCGTTTTGGGACGTGGTTTTTCCTCTATACCTCTCTAGAAACTACTTCGTTCTGTTCTCTTCCTGTGGACACACTGGCTGCTGTTCGAGACTTGTTTCTTACAAGCGCGAGGCCCTTTTTATGTGTGAGAGAGAGAGAAGAGTTAGTGAACCAGTTGGTTATTGCTACTTGGTTTACTGCACCACTTGGCGGTGCAGCCATTTTTAGGCAGGTTAAGTTGAACGTCTATAGTTGGAGGCTATTTTCTTTCGGTTTCTATCAGATAAATGTTATTTACTCTCACTGCCGGCTTTATTTCAGTCCTCACGCCTACTCTGCGCCGATCCTTGCATTACTCACATCCAATTCGTTTCCTCGCATCCTTCGTCCACGAAGACTTTCCACCTTTTACGTGTGGCTTCGGTTGCCGTTTGAGGATTTTCATTTCATCTTGAATGTCGCAGAATGCTGGTCGAGAAATTCTCCTTGGAGACCAAAGATAGCTCGGCTGGAGCGTTCTCATTTGCATTGCAGGCAGTGAATTTTCCCAGACAAGTCCAATATCAATTTACCACGAACGAGACCGCTGTACATCGCAGCCTGACACCCACAAACACCTCCCAGCCACGATGAGGCGATAAATCGTTAGGAGGAACGTAATACTGGTGGAAATAATACCAGTTCATTGCAGTTGAACACTCAGGAACACCTTCCAGCCATTATGTGGTGGTGGAATATTAAGAAGCTGTAAAATTACGAGTTAGAATTCAATTCAGATGTTGTGTAACTAGTGTAGGAGGTTTGCGTTTTATTTTACGCGCCCATGATAATCATTATTCATATTCATAATGGTAAGATTCAAGCTGCTTTTTCTAAAATTTGCACTTTGCTTGTTGCCATCTAAGGCTCCTTTCACCAAGCCTGCTATACTATAAAATCTATAAGGCTGACGACAACTAAGCCTACAAGTATCTTTCAGAAAAAAAATTGAGCAACCACAACGATGCTGAGATAATCGCAAAACTTTGATCCCAAACCACGTCGTACTACAATTACCCTTTCCGGGGCTCGCGCACTACCCAGGCGCCACGAAGGGCTTTGCTCTGTATTTCTCCTAACTAGTTTTCTATTTACTAGTGCCGTAAGCATAATGATTGAGCAGTCGACAAAAAGAGAACTAGTACAGGGAAATCTTGGGGATCTGAGTAAGCCAATCGCTGCTAAAATAGCACATGGTGGCCTCATTTATAAGGCGTCATTTTCGTTCTGCCATCAGTTCCTTAGCTCAATTCTGTATTGGTTTCTGCTCGTTCCGTTGTAATCTTCATCCTACAAAGCGTTACTATGTAATCGAAAAAGTAGAAAATTTTAATTTCAATCGGGTGAATGACACGCGCAAGTGTGAACCAACAAACAGAGTTGATCTTTTGTGATGATATTGATAGATTACATCATTTTTCAGTTTCGTTTATTTTTACCTTCTTGGCTATTTGAGGGTACTGGCCCAGCTCTTTACATGATCAGTAATCTCAACGAGAGCTTGAAGATCAGCAGCTGAATCCACAGAACCATAAGCTCAATCATGAGTCTCCACTACACGAACACCCTCTTTGTCAAGAACAAAGCGTGGTGACAGAACTGGCTAGGGGGAAAGCAGCTCATGGATAGCAAGAAAGTAAAGAACGGCTTTGACGATTCGCTCAACAATCACAAAGTGGCATCAGAAACATCCGACCATTTTGTCTTATGACTATTTAAAGCGGTGTGTGACTATGCACACGTAACTGTGTCACCTCGATGAAATGGTTTTAAAGTGTCGAAATGTTAATGTATAATAGAAAATTCATCATGTCATTGAAACCTAGCTAACACCACATTAGCCGCAGTCGAGATCACAATGTCTTTCATTTTATTCACTGCCTATTCATTTTTCATGGCAGGGTACGATGTGAAACACAACCATAGGAATGCTAACATTGAGTTAAACTCGGAACCTCGGGTGGGCTTCAAACCCGCGATTACCCTTACTCTTGGTTCATCTGGCTTTCAACACCGATTTGTACTAGTCAGACCACTCCCGTGGACGGCTGACTGAAGATAGCATACCTAGAGTAAAAATCATACCTGAGAGAAAAACAAAATACCTCGATTAATGTAGTGGATAGCATATGAACCCTGTAAGGGTAATTGCGAATCCGAAGCCCAACTGCGGTTCTGCGTTTTGTTCATATATGGGAAACTGGAAACGCTATAATTTGAGCTTATTAGGAACGTATGTGATTGAATACAATTTTCTACAATTGCGACCTCTCAACGGCATAACACATCAAAGTTCATGATCATGAATTCTTGGTGAATACCTTGGATCATCCTAACACGGGTTTCTCGTTGAACCTCCCACCTCCTACATGAGGTAGTAATTGTTCTTGATGTGTCAGTGGTGGTGTGTTTGCCGCACCAATGCTTTTGCCTAAATTTTTTATTTGGAAAAATTCACATATACCTGAACTGTACTTCATAGAGATGTGTTATATTGAAGAGTTTTGGCTTTCCTAGTTCTATTTTCCTTGCCATCGCTTTCGTTCTCCTCGTTGTCGTTTAGCAAATATTGAAGGGTCGCCTGTTCATATCTAACGATGAGAGTTCATAATATTATATTATAATATAATATTATAATAATGTTATAATATTCGTAAGAATACAACTCGCATGCGACGAATATTCTTTTTGGCTCATGAATACTTTTTTGCTTGTTTTCATGTAGAGTCTATAGGTAGCTTCTCTTCCATAGGAATTGGACCCAATATCGCACAAGGAAAGAAAGACTAAAAGGAATCATTCGCATTTCTTTTCACCGGTAAGATAACAACAGGTCAAAGGATAAAAGGATAAAGCTCTCGGCGTTGATCAATCCCTGAGGGATGCGCTATGCATCCGACTTCATTAAGTATCGTTGGAGGTGATTGAATGCATATCTGGCCTTTACAGAGACTTGCAGTGGCCTTCCGATGTATCGAGCCAGTGCTGCTATCCTCCTAGACAAGTTTGGTACCAATTTGCCGACCCCGGACGGATGGAAGGCTTGGTGGACCATGCGCGCATTCCACGTGCACGTCGCAGTGGCGCCTCCCACCACTGCGCCACACGAGCTCATAACAACAGGTTGATAAAGGAAAAACCCTTTCGGTTGAAATTAGCCAAAAAGTTCTTTTTACCTCTCTTGATAGCTTATAAATGAAAAACATTACGTGTTGATTAGTTATGTCGAGGTTAATGAAACTCCATTCTTGATGTATCATTTGTGTCTCCAAATACATTTGCCTGGTTGTAGATTTAGTGAATTGGTAGAAAGAGTTACGCCAACCACTGTGGACATTGTAATAAAATACTTTATTTTTCCCCTCGAGCACCATTATTCATTCTAATTTAACTGCGCACTCAGAGTTGGATTCATTTTCGGCTTGGCAATCTTCTTAAAAATGCGCTCTTTACGTATGCACTTGAAAAACTTTCCTCGGAATAAGCTCTTTGATGGCGACTTTACGGGATTGGCTGCAAATGTTTCGCGAAAGCAATAGTATCTTGTTCTATGTCTTAAAAAAACTATCGTTCCATTTCAGACATTGAAAACCTTTAGCTAGTGGAACATTGCGCTGTCAGACCACCCATCACTGATTTTATCTTCTACGTGCTCATCTCAGGTGCACCCTCTTTAGAATCGTCATTGTTGATTAACCCAATGCACTCAGCAATGTCCTCAGTGACGGTCGGTTTTAAAATGTCCTCAGCGTTTTCAGCTTCTTCTTATTCATTCATGCTCATGAGGAGCCGTATAGTAACTATTTAAGGAATAGTTATGGTGCTCCTTATATTTTGTCCGTAATGGGTGGGGCTTCACGTTGATTAACACAATACACTCAGCAATGTCCTCAGTGACGGTCGGTTTTAAAATGTCCTCAGCGTTTTCAGCTTCTTCTTATTCATTCATGCTCATGAGGAGCCGTATAGTAACTATTTAAGGAATAGTTATGGTGCTCCTTATATTTTGTCCGTAATGGGTGGGGCTTCACAGAGGGAGTCAGAGACAGTGCTGACCCAGGGCATGACACGGTACATGCGGAGAAGTACATCAAATGAGGCGGTATGTCAGAGGCTTTTATCGAAACTACATGTCGAAACGGTGTAAAGATTTATACATTATGAATGGATGGATTTAAGATAGTTATAAGTAAATAGTTAATATAGGACACATGTGATATTGTAGAGAATAGGAACTATTTAAGGAATAGTTACTATAAGCCGATCAAAGATTGTGTTCGATTCCTCTTCCATTGACACGATTTATGTCTTCAGAATTGGATTTTTCCTTGGTGAAATTCACCAACATGATAAACGTTGAGATTTATTGCTACCTAAAAAGAAACATGTACTTGTTAGATGGTGAGGAATGATCAGACATTAATCACGTCGATGAAAGAGCAAAGTAAGAAAGATTGTTTCACGAGATTGGGGATGCTTCATATAGCTTTTGAAGCTAATATTCGCCATCAAAATCTCACAGAATGGAAGGAGTGGTGAATATCTCAGAATGTCCCCAACTACAAGAAAATAAAAGAGCAGACGGATGGTTATATTTAGACGGGCATTTCGGGGAGAAGAGAAAATCGGGCGTCCTCCCAGGCAGCAATTTCGGAAAATTGCTCCTGGTTGCGATTGCGTTGCGTTAATTATGTGGTTCTAACCGGGATGTTTTCGCCCGAGCCACACGGGTCGTTTTCAGTGAGTTTTGGGCGGTCGGCGATGTGATGGCGGCGAGAGTGTAGACGCTGTGCGGGACGTCAGGTTACCTGAACTATCACTTCTCTAAAGGTCCGGTTGCCCAATCAAAAATTTTTTTTCGAATTCAGTATCTCACGAAACTAAAGGGTAGAGCAACATCGCTATCAATGAAATGTCTTTGACCATGAGCTGAGTAAATTCCACGATATTTTGTGAATTCCTGAAAACATTTAACCCAAATTACTAGAAAAAAATCTCTTAGGAAAGTGGAAATTGCCACACGCTTAACGCTATAGTAAAACTGAATTGCTCACCCAGAGCTGGTCTTCCTAAACGAGAAAATAAACTCGGTTTGAATTTTTTTTCGTTTTTTTTTCCTCGATGAAGAATATCCACGAGAGAAATCTCAGCGTTTTTGAAGTGTATAGTAACGTGCTGAGTTCTCCTGTATACTTCTTGAAGTCATCTCCCTATAAGTGTATTAATTTAGTTAAAATTTAGATTAAAGACCACTGAAAGATTTACTGATTACGAAGCCATTCCCATAGCCCAATTTCTACAAGCCTCTCCATTGATCAAATAATTCACTGTCTTCTTGATGAGCAAACACAAGAATGTTTACAATAAGATTTATTCAGTTCAATACAGGTTGACGTTTCGGCGGTCTCGCCTCCTTCAGAGCCCTTTTTTTTCCTTTTAAGTTTTCCAGTTATTTAAGGGAGACTAGCCTAACAGTCTTACATTAGTTGGGAATGTCAATACAAATAATGTACATGGGTCTTGTTGTTAACAATCCCGTGTCTACTTATCTTGAAAGCGGCTACTGATTAGTCCAGCGTTATGTGCCGTAGTTGGCCTCAAGCTTTTCCGAATTGGTTAAAAAATTCTTCCTATGTTCAATGAAACTGGCACAGTCAAGCACCGCTCGCAACAAGAACCCAAGATGATAGTAAATGCGCTTTATAACGTAATGCACTGACAAGGCGATTCTGTCGAAACGTCAGCTACGATTGTGTTGTGTGTGTTATTGTATGGAAGTAAACGTATGCTGCTTAACAACCCCGCGATTGCTAAGAGAGAAAACGACGAATTCGTAATGCACTGAATTGGTACTAAGCTTTTTTTAACTTTCACGACGGTCGGAGTTTCGTATTGTTACACCACAGGCAAGGCGCGTGTGGCGCAGTGGTTGGAGTCGCCACTGCGGCACACACGTGGAATCGATTTCTGCGCCCATAGCCCACCAAGCCTCCCATCCCTCCGGGATCGGTAAATTGGTACCACATTTGTCTGGGAGGATAGCAGCACTGGCTTGATATATCGGCTGGACACCGTGAGTCATTGTAAAGGCCAGATATGCATTCAATCACTTCCAACGATACTTAATGAAGTCGAATGCATGGCGCATCCCTCAGGGATTGATCAACGCCGAGAGATTTATCCTGAGAGCTTTTTAGTAGCGCAATCGCAACAAAATCATTCGAACATGCACGACATATGAGAGCGAACTATCTTAGCATCAGGAAAATATTTTTCTAATAATCATCCTGTGTTGAGAACCCTTGAAGGCTTCCAGTCCACAGCAGAATTTCGTTAACGCACGCATAAACAAACCATGATGGTCATTATTTCGTGGGATTCCAAACGTCCGCATCACATTTTCCGGCTTTGTATTGTTCTCTTTCTCGTTATCCCTTATGACAATGTGAGATTTTAATGGATTTAATTTCACTCAATAACGTTTTATTACGAGCTAAGTTATAAGTGTTTGAAGATGAGATTCAAAAACACCATTTTCGTGTTTTGCCGACTTGATTAAAGACTTGGCCTATTATGTCACCCTCAAGAGATCAGTTAGGGAATCGCAGTTGGTGCTTTTATCACAGAAATCGATGTCGTCTTGGAAGAATCTTAGACGCAACAAAGGAAATTCTCGTCCAATTCACAAAGGCAGCTTGACTATTTTCGTGAATGGACGGTTGTAAAGATCGAAACAAATGGGAAAACTGCCGAGATAAGCACGACAGGTCTTACAAGTCTCTATGTCTTAATTAATTCCATGCATCATAGTACCAGTACAACATTTGACAAGGTGGAAATGGTGAATACTTTTACTACTTGAAAACTCTTGAATACTTGAAAATAAAGAAACTCCCCCCCCCTTTCCCAAATTTACAGTTTTAACAATAAAAATTGTCTGTAAATATTGTATGGATTCCTGGCAGTGCTTGAAAGTCCACTAGACAGTCGATTAAAAGGGACTGTTTTGAATCATCCCTAATTTTGCACGAATTTCAATGGTCGCAAACAGCTTTGTTCATTCAGAGCTGTATTGCTCATCCTTGCAAACAATTGCGATCGACACAACAAATCACACCTCTACACATAGCGTCGGCCCCATACTGAGAAGTGGTAAGCGATATTAACAACACATCGAAAAATTGAAGAGGCTTTCAGCAGTTGCGAACTTGACAGCACAAAAAGTGAGAAAAGCCAGAGTCTAAATAATTACGCACCTATCAGCTTAGTTTAATGACTAATTCTGACGGTCTTTTTTTTCCTTGGGACATAAAATTACACAGAGCAGTGCTACCTACTGGAAAATCACAAATGACGCATAACCGTTATGTTGGCATCAGATTTCGGTGGGAGCGGTGTTAATTGACGGAGACAATGTGAATCGAATACAAGCTACAAATAGTAAGCTCAACAATCACCACGATCGACTTTCTATTAACCTCGGCATTGATCAAGTAATTCTTCACACTCTTGTTGAGCAAAGGCGAGGTGTTACTTTATTCTTTATTTACGCAGAAGCTGTCGTTTCGGCGGATTTCGCCTTCCTCAGAGCGTGGAAAGGTCAAGTTCACTGCAATCTACTCGGCCAAATACTTCCATAACCAAACCGAGAAAACGCTGAACCAAGATTTCAATCACAGTGAACACAAAATGGCTTCATCGCATACTGACCGCTTTCTATGAGTCCTCCACTAGATATGTCACGTGGAGTCCAAACGCACAGAGTTTACATGGAAGTGTAATGTGCCTCTCACATCAAAACATCAGTCTTAAATACTGCCAGATATCACACGTGATAATGAGGCATTCCTCCCTGCGGTTCATTTTCGGATTCTTGGAATTAACCCAGAATGCTTCAAGAATTTTACGCGCTTGCGTTTTCGAATCCTGTGCTAGGATCCTCACTTCCACTTTAAAATCTTCCCTGTTATGTCTCTGTGTCCTATGCGTGCCCAGTGGGGTACTTGGCCTAACTTTAAGTTTACCGACTAGGTGTTCTTTTATGCGGCCACAGAGTGGTCTACCCGTTACGCCAATGTAATCGTCTCCGCACGTTTAACAAGAGATCAGATAAACTGTACTCGAACTCATGCAATCACCGTCTCTACCGTTGGGGCAAATTATACAATTTTGCCTTGTACATAGACGGTCATACAGGAGGTTGCGAACTAATTGGCTTTTCAGAGTGCTCGGTGGTGTTTCGACTATTCTAACCAAACTCTCTAGATCAGCCCTTCTTAAGCAGCGTGATATAGCTCCACTTAGTTCGTTTGAGATGAAGGGCAGGATAGACGGGACCTTACTATCCCTAGACTATCGTTCGGGGGCTTGGCCTTTCCTTTACACCTGTCCCGAGGGGCTACAGTTTCGTGACCATTGGAACGGCCAGGTTCCAGGATTCTTCCTTCTGCCCTCTTCCTACATACGCTGGTGGCTGTTCGAAACATATTTCTAACAAGCACCCTTTTGGTGTGAGAGGGGTGAGAGGAGAGGTAATGAACCAAACGGTGAGCAAGCGATGAAGCCATTCTGTGTTCAATGTGATTGAAATCTTGGTTTAGCGCTTTCTCTGTTTGGTTATGGAGGTGTTTGGCCGAGTAGACTGCAGTCAACTTGACCTTTCGAGACTGAGGAAGGCGAAATCCGCCGAAACGTCATCTTGTGCGTAAACAAAGAATAAAATAACACCTCACGTTTGCTCAACAACAATATAAAGTAAGCTCAACATTATAAACACATATTGATCACTTTACTACGGAAGTTATGTAAACTCAACATTATAAATACATGATGAATCGAATATGTTATATTTCTACGAACACCACCATTCTTTTCACTTCGTTTTGCTACCGTGCAACCGTCGCCCGTAGAGGTGTTCGGTTCGCGGTTTGGCTGTGACTTGAAAATTTTCTACTTTCAGTCATCATTATAAATTATACCCTCTTCATGATTACGTTTAACTCTGGAGAAATGTGGTTTTAGCTTTATTCCCGAGAGAGCCGTGCCTGAGTCTTTCCAGGTCTTGGGAACATGCATTTACCGGCCCTCGTCGATCGCAGGATTAGTCGTCCTGTCACCAAGATTCTCAGGGGAAGGTAGCAATAATTTTAAAAAAAAAGCTTTTTCTTTACATGAGGCGCCATCATATGTTGCCCTAATCCTAGAACCTTTTCCACTCGACTCATTTTCTCAAGTTCCCTTTGGAATGCTAGGATAACCGTGTTATGGCAGTCACAGATCTTCACCATAGTAACTCTCCAGCGTTTATGAATCGGAGGGAGTTCTCCGCAGAAAAGTTTGGGATACATTTGCCGGCCATTCAATGATGGAAGGCCTGGTTGCTTAGTCCGGATCGAACCAGTGATCTTGCGCCTATCAGACAGCACCTCTGACCACCGTGAAACTAAACATCTTAAGAAGAAAATGATGAAAACGAGTCCTCAAATAGATATAACAGGATGTTGACATCTCCCATGGCTGAATTCGTAGTGCTTTTCACTGCTGTGGCAATTTTTTCGGAGTCCTTCTGCCTTCTCCCTTCGTTGCAGCAATCATTGTTTACATGTGCTGTAGATGACCATAGTTCATCATCCTTTCATATTCATTTGCACTTCGGATAATTGTTTAAATAATTTGTATAACATAACTTGTATTTGCATCGAGTAAAGTAAAAACACCTCCTAACGGTTTACCGCTTCATCGTGGCTGGGAGTTGTTCCCGGATGTCGGACTGCAAAGTACAGCCGGTGCATTCATGCCCTCAGCAAGGTCTCCCAAGCTGAAGAATTCGGGGTTCCCATAAGAAATTCCAGATAAGAGTAAACGAATACCAGGATCGAACGAAGAACGAACACCATCAACCTGATAACAAACCAGTCGCATCATGACAAATCCTCACCCGATTTACAATGGCGGCGACTGTTTGTGGTGGTGATGACCTAGGCGGCTGTGCTGACCTCGGAACCCCGGGCAATCGCACCGAGAAAGTGGAAATTATGCTGGGCTCCGCACACAGAGTGAAAACGAGCCAACCGAATATCCAAATGAGTAGGGTAAATACATCACCACAATGGGATCCACTTTTTCTTTTCTGAATTATGCTCCACCTCCTTCAAATCGAAAGCGCATACTTCTCACAAAAACTTGAGACCAAATAGTAATTCATTACGAAAGTCGGGCATGCAAAATCCGGGACTGCTGAATTGGAGAACCTGCTGGCAAGCGCCTATCCCATATCATAAGCTTAACACGTGGCTCTTGCATTTACACCTAAATCTTCATCAAAAACATGTCCCATCAACACTTGGTCCCCCAGTGAACGACGACTGATCAATCCATGCAGTAATCCTTGCAAACTACAAAAACCTCTTTTTAACGCCACTATGTGTGATCCAATCTAGAACCTCAAACAAATATCTAGGAATACCTGGTAAGATAACAGCTGTACTAGAACACCTATTTGTGGAAGTGTTCACTATCACGGGTACCTGATTCATGTAGGGGAAATATGGGACCAAATATTTCATTCGTTTGCTGATCGATCTGGGAACATTCGCACCCGCGACGCCAATTACGCCTATCGATCGAGCTCGACATTGCGGATCTGTGGTCTTCCCCACTTCAAGCACACACTCCTTCGCTTTTTCATCGAAAAAGCAACATAGCAGAGGGACAGGTAATGGGGGAGAGGTATTTGATAAGAACGAGGTATTGACAAGAAAGTGAGAAGAACTCACCTTACCGTCGCCAACGTTCGCGCTCAAAGGTGGCCTATAATTCGGGTGAATGTTAAGATAATCGTTTTGTTAAAGCAAGACAAGCTACCGATAAGCAATCTAAGCGACACAAGACTGCTAGTCATAGGCAAGCCACTGACCGGTTCGGTGCCAAACTGTCTGCTTTGCATCGGGCGATAGTACATGAACCGTGAATAATTTAATGCCCTTAACGTACTGAGCAACCATCGTAATTGAATTGAATGTCTATGCAAATCGATCCTATTCCGATAACATCCCCACATGTGTTTATTGTCCATTACACAATTGCAATAACATAAAAGTAATAAAGGATGAAGCTCTTGGCGTTAAACTATCCCTAAGAGATGCGTCATCTATTCGATTTCACTAAGAAGGTTGGAGGTTACTGAAGCATATCAAATATATCGAGCCGGTGCTGCTATCCTCCCAGACAAGTTTAGTACCAATTTACCAACTCCAGTGGGATGGAGAGCTTAGTGGACCTGGTGAGCGGATATCACTACCATTTACATTGTAAGGCGCCTTCGACCACTGCGCTTCATGCGCACTTCCCAAATAAACCCACAAATGAACGCCATAAAATCTCCACGTCTCCACGGGAATGTTCTCCCGTCAAACTAAATAAATGAATAACTCGTGTAATCTCGAAAGAAAAACTCTTCGAACCTCAACGCATCTTAGGCAGTAGATTTTTACTTGTTTTGAGCGTAACGATATAAACCGAACAGACAATGATCATTGCTATATTAACATTACAAGTGAAACAACAACATAGGAACCAGATGACAATGAATCAACGACAAATCCTAGAACTAGGAACAAGGAACAATCATGGAAAAAACCAGTTAAATTTCCTTTTGTTGTTGTTTTCGAAAGACAGGGACGTCTCCGCCCAGAAACACATCCGTTTTTTCTTTTTTTTTGAACATTTTCATGACACGTTTTAAACATTTTTATGTACATTTTCTGTATTATATGACGAATATAGGTAAGAAATGATGGTCCGAATAAAGCAACGAAAAAAAAAGAGAAAACAACGACCAAATACAACATGAAGTTCGAGGCCAGCCCCGCTGAGCAATACATGAGAAAGTCTACAGAACAACAAGAAAACGGTCAACGGGGTTTCGCTGGCCTAAGGAAACGCTGAGTTACCCGTTCTGTTCTATACGACTCGGTTAGGAAGACAACACCGACTGCGTCCGGGTATGCATACCGCTGCTCAGCACACAACTATGGCACCATGAGGTGTGCAGTGGTGACCGTGCCCTGGCACTCAATGAGCTCCCACTGATCGCTGGCACTCTGCGATCGGGAGTGAATTCGCACGCACTCCGGTCACCACGCACCCGACCAGATATGGTGTGCCTTCAGGCATTATCTCACGAACAACGACGATAGTCAGCATGGGGCGTACGTCTGCTGCCGGGAGCCTCCATTGGTCCACCGTATGACCGGAAGTTTGAGGTCAGTTTACGTACACTCCATGAAGTACTCTACGTCGTGAGTTAACTAGTGAAAATAGATATAAAAACTCGACAAAAAAATCATTAACAGCAATATATACCTTAAAAGACCCGAGAAAATAGAAATGATTATCCTGCTGCGGATCGATCACAACGGCTGCGATAACATTTACGACGGTGTTTCATGTGAGTTGTGAACCGAGATAAGTCGATCGACAGGCACTGAATATACGGACGCCGATGACGACAACGGAGGCAGATTGCATAGCGGTGGTTCCAAGCGGTCAGAACATTCCCGAGAGAAGCTGCGGTGTCACTTCTGCGAATGCGACAGCAGAATACGGATGCTCAGCGAAATCAATAGCATAGTATGTACACATAGAGACGATCGGACATTAGATCGGTCCATATCGAAGAATAAAGACGGGGTCGAGTAGGAATGCGTGATGTTGCTACCAACTCGACGTCACAGTTAAGCATTATAAGTAACCGCGCCGAGATGACGCATGGGCTCAAGACGGCCCATGTTCGTGGGCACCCCACACACCTAACTTCGACGGCGCTTCTGCGCCACTCGGGCTCCCCATTATATAGCAGCAGGGGCGGGCGGGGCGATCGCGACGCGGACACGCACGCGCGCCGGGTGTTTGCCTTGGTGTCGCGGACGTGCTGACCTACAGTCGATCAATGCCGTGATGTTTGGTCTGGATCTGGCCGTTACTCTATCTGAATCCCTACTGTTTGCTATCGAAACTAGCGGAATATCGTTCATGTCCTCTCTAATGACCATTGCCGTAGACAGCGATTGCTGTTTGCTGAGATTTCGCAATTCGAACTAGCTAGGGAACGACTCTGCGGACATGAACCACATTGTTTGGTAGAATCGATAGAGAATGAATCATGGTGCATTTGAATTTTGTGATGTGTCTATGAAGTGCTTCATGATAACTCCAATATGGTTAAGTGTGCGACTAAAACGAACAGAAACACGTCGGTGAAGTTCCACAGCAGATCATGGTCATGTGATACTGGAATATAGTGCTAGAGATAATATAATGTTTAGAGTTTGCGGCGGTAGGGAACGAACGCGCTATTGTCCTTTCCGGGGGAGTAACACGCTCACCACCACACCATGCGGATCCTTCGTTTCGCCCATCTCTCAGCTAGTTTTGTCGATCTTTTTCCATCAGCAATCATCCATGAGCGGGACTGATCTGGGGAGCCCAAATCGGCAACGAACTCAGTTAAGCTGAGGCTGCAGTTCTAATCACAATTTTTAACTTGTTATTTACTGCCTACTCTTTTTAACGGCACGGTATGTATTGCGAAATATAACATTAATGATGCTGAGATATTTGCAAAACTCCGGACCGCAGGATCCCCCGTATAAACACCTGCGGTCCGGAGTTTTGCAGATAGCTCAGCATCATTGTGGTTACGTACCCTGCCTTGAAAGCTAGTAAAAGGCAGTAAATAAAAAGTTAGCATAATGTTTAGTGTTATTCTAGTTAATGAAAGTCTTACGAGGCGTCGTTAGGGCTTACTCCATGACCTTATTGTGTCTAATCGATTGAAGATGGTGAACTGACCCTTGTCGAGAACCAGCACACGGATGACAGTGGTGTTTGAGGACCGACGACGATGACCGACCACCAAGTTGCTTTTGAACGAACTTCTCAGCTGCTTGACTTGTAAACTGCTGTTTCCTTTGCCATCAATCAGTTCGAACGATCGAAATGGTACTTTCTTTTCCATAAACTGTGCAACGAAAAGCGAATAGTACCAGAAAATCACCTGCACTCATTCTTTCTGTTGTTTATTTTCGCATATTAGTCACATCGATTCTATTTTGGACGATTGCGTCCCGATTCCAGTGTGGCGCTCGCTATTTTGGTTTCTTTTTAATGATCAGCTGGGTCAATTGCCAAGTTTTCATGGCTTTTCTCATCGAACAATCGATATGCATCAAAAGTGTGGGGGAATGAAGTCATGAAGTTTGTGATAGTGATAGTTTAGCGATAACTTCAAGCTAAGAAAGCTAGACATTTCCGTAGTGGTCTATTTTTCATCATGCAAATCGAAATTAGAAGACCATTGGGTGCCTTACTACTACTAAGTATAACTCAGGACGCAACCAAACTTTTTTCAATGTGATATATCCTTCTTGTGGTTTTAATGAAGATGAGTTGGATGAAGGGATGATGGATGTCGGAACACATTTCTGCCACAGCAGTTGGATACTCGTCCATTTTGTTTCTCATTCTGAGGCGAAAAAGTTTCCGTTCCACCACCTCGGAGGAAATGCGTGTCGTGTCATGAAATGTTAGGGGAACGAGTTTTATTTTCGTTATCAATTGTTCATTCCCATTATGATTTGTTTTCCCATATATGATTTGTGTACATGATTTTGGAAGAATGGCATCTGTTTTTTAATTTCGATCTATTAGATCTGTTCAGAAAAAAGTTCTAACCTGTTTACAGTGCGATGCCCGGAGTATCTAGTAGGTGTTCTGTAAGAACATGTGGAACTTCACTGTATCATGAAAACCGGCTCAGTTGGGCTGCCAAAGTTAATGTTTAGGATAAACGGATAAGGGATAAAGGTCTCAGCGTTGATCAATCCCTGATGGATGCGCCATGCTTTCGACTTCATTAAGTATTGTTGGAGGTGATTAAATGCGCATCTGGCCTTTACAATAACTCGCAGTGGCCTACCGATATATCGAACCAGTGCTGCTATCCTCGCAGACAAGTCTGGTACCAATTTGCCGACCCCGGAAGGATGGAAGGCTGGATAGTTATTTTCCGAGGAATTTTAGGGAATTTTCGCAGTATATTTAAAGGAATATTGAACCTTAGTGTTATGTTATAAGGTATTACTTATCACCCCATTTACAAAGTGTTTAGTTTGTATCCTTCCAACGATTTATCGCCTCATCGTGGCTGGGATGTGTTCCTGGGTGTCGGACTACGATGTGCAGAGGGGTGTTCGTGCTCCCGGAAGGGTCTCCCAAGCTGAGAAGGAGTCCGGCGTTTCCATCAGGAAGCCTAGCTAAGAATAAACCAATACTAGGCTCCACCACTGTCCTGGTATCAATGTCGTATGATGGCAAATATCCCTCTGATCCACAATCGCTGCGACTGCCTGTCGTGGTGACGACCTGAGGCAGATTTTAGCCAAGCTGTCCTCGGGATTTCAGGGAACCTCAATGGCTTAGCCAGCAAATCTGTACAAAAATGGTGATTACGCTGGGCCCCACACTGCTAGTGAGGACGGGCCGTTTAAGTATCAAGTATCAAGTTAGTTTGTACCATAAGTATTTTGTTTAACAACTCATTAGCTAACCACGACCTGAGCAAGCATTTTGTGCAAAATCGAGACCTCGTATGTTAACAGTACTAATCTGAGATCAGTAAAAGTCTTCTGGATATCGGATTTATCGTCATTTTATTTCGAGACTTAACAGTCTTGTGACTTCGCTGTGAGAAAACTTCACACCTGCGTAAGTCATCCATCACGCAGTTCGTACGTCTTCTCAGTCGACAGGTCCACTCTTTATGAAGGAGATTTATTGCTTGTGTCATGAACGACGTTGGCTGATTTCGTATCGTAGACATCATTTGTGGTTTTTTTTTAAATTTTGTCTTTTTGGGTTTTGCACTGAGTCTGTTATGTGAGAATTGGAAGGTTTCCTCAGTGGCGATGTCGATAAGCTGCTTTTGGTGTGTCGTGTGATATCCATTTTCAGAGAATTAATGACTGTGTTTATGTAGATGTCCATAATGGATGAGACGCTGTTCGGAGCTAAAATCTGACTTAAAAACTCTTATTTTTCCCACTTACTCAAATTGGACATAATTTCTATAATGGGAGAAGAATTCTGTACGTAGTAGGTTTAACAAATGTGGCGGAAAAGATGTTGTTCGAAGCTCAGGCTTGACTATTAGACTCTTATTTTTCCTCTTTATTCTGACTCGACATGATTTCTATAACGGGGGAGAAATTTCCAGGATGTGTTAACTGTGGTGTCTACGTCACTCTACTGATGTAGTTTTTGACAATGTTCAAGGACATTTTAATCCAATAGAGAAGAAAGAAAAAGTACTTTCTAGTGAGCGAGACGTTTTTGTGTGTGTTAGATATCCCGTGTTGCTAAGTGTGTGGACTCGGAGTGATTTTTCCTTGACGTTATAATTTTCTGATCGGTCACATGAGGTAGTGGCTCACCTCTTACGCTATCGTCACGCGGGGTATCATCGCCACGTGTTCCTGTAGTCCTGTGAGGGTGGAATGGAATGGGAATGATGCAATGATCTCACCCACATCGGGGTGAGATCATTGCATCATTCCCGTGTAAGCATGTTGACTCATCGCAGTGTATTAAAAACAGACAGAATGACGCTTCTATTACACAGAATTCCTTTCCTTTCATCTGTACGTCGCTAACAGTTTGCGCGCGTTGAGAACCAGTTTCTCACATACGTGGACAATTTGATCTTGGAGCACATCTGTGTGGCAGGCTTTGTAGATTAGGGCAGCATTAGCTGAAGATTTAAAGCAAAGCGGTAAGCATTATGAGCTAACAGTACCTTGCGGTTTGTCTGGTAATTTTCGATAGTGGAATGACCTGTGAGTTCGGTGAAATGCGGCCATATGATGTAAGCTTGAACTATCAGCCAAGTGGCCTGTAAGATTCAGCCAAGTGAAAAAGTGAAGAGCTGAATCTTTTGTTTTCTTGATGAGCAAACACTAGCTGCTTGCTTTGCTCTTCAATTCCCTGAATCTTTTGTAATTCAAAATTCTATTATTTATTCACTGTTGCCTTATTATAGGGTCTACCTATTACAGAAGATATTTTTTTTTACCTTAGTTAATAGTCATTTGTTATTAAATTACTAAAAGGTGTCCAGTGAGAGCAACATATGATAGCCTTTTAGTAAAACAAGGGATACTGTACTTTAGTCGTATGACTAAAAATGTGTCCCACTGTCGTTTCCATAGTGTTCCACAATTCTGCGATAAGTTAGACAACAACAAGAACAATGGGGACAGCTGAAAAATTCATGGTGTCACGTGAATTCTATGGGCAGCGTACAATTTCAAATACCCTTTCCTGTCCGAGGCAGGGTTGGGGTAACAATGAGAAAAGAGAACAAACAAAAACTGAATAACGCCATGAGAAATTATCTTGCATTTGCAAAATGTCTTTCGTTAGCTGATACTAGTTTGTTAATGCACAGTTCTTCAGTTCTCAATAGCTAACGTTTTGAACAGTTCGTCTTCTTCAAAGCCGTTTTTCTCGCATATGTTTTAGGATATGAGATTGTCTATATACCATTTACATAAATAGGATTAGGGGTAAAATGTTTAGCGTTGATGGACTTCTGAAGACGAATCCTCACTGGCTGAGGCGATTTGGCGGAGCCGGTTAACCTGAGGAATGCGCGATGTATTCGACTACCCCAAGCACCGTAGAGGTTGATTGGATATCTGGTCTATACGGTAACTGAGGGGATTTGTCCTGTACCATGCAGTATTGAACCCGTTTTTTGTCTTGCCATACAGGACTAGCTTTAAATTGTGAAGTTGATAGAATGGAGGACTTGGTTTGGACAGGGATCAAAGCAAGATGCACGAATGTAGTGCAAGCACTCTTCAACTGCTGTTCTCAATAGCGATTCTGCTCTGGTCTTGTCTCCTTGCGGCTGTTGAAACTCCTTTTATTCTCAGAGCATTAAAAGTACGATAGAAACTGTTTTATGATTCCATAGGTAATTTTTTTTTGGTGTCGGTGACAAGTTATTAGTCTTAACCTATATTAAGTCGCACAACAATCGCAAGTTTACTGTTTACTGATGTGGGTTGACGTTAAGCTCTACCGTGCTCTGTGAGGGTTTTCTCGGTAATTCAAGACATATTTTTCCCCACAAAATCTTTTTTTTCTTTTTGTTAGTCATTCTTCTGCAATCGTATGGTTCCATTTGACAGCTCATAACAAGGGAAAATTTCTATAACGCAGTGATATATGTTGTCAAGTGAACGGCGCTCTTTTGCTCATTATCAGCTAGTACAATTCTCCGACGAAAACAACTTGAATGGACGTTCTCTGCATTCTATAGATAAATGTATCCTTATACCGTGGATTAATTGTTTCATACAACCGCGTGCTAGTTCAATAATCCAAGGAGACATTTATTATTCATGTCGGGGTTAAGTAACATTCTGTTTTTCGAGAAATATCCTTATAGAATACGCTGTTTGATAGACGATTTTTGGCTTACTTAACTAGAGGGACGGGACGGTTAACATTAAGTGTTGGTGAACTGGCATGATCATGATTTATTGACGCAAGCTAACCACCGCTTGAGAGTTGAGAATTTTACAGCACTTTTTGAGAGCTGCCAATCTCGAGGGCTCTGCATGAACCTCCAAAAACATCCAGACAAAGCGGCTTTTCCTAACTCGCATTTCTATGTAGGAGATAATAAAATGATGTGTTACGTGTCTATCTAACAGCAGAACGAACACAGCTGTTATTTCTTGGTAGGTTCCGTTTTCTCGTACAACTATCGAAAAAAATTATCGGAGGCAGTGTAGACACGAGGATTCCTGGTTATCAGTGGAGCCGAATGTTGGCTCATCACTACGATGAAATTGATGAATGATGCAATAGCACTCTTAGGAAACTCATGTGTTGCTTAGATTGGAAATGTTCTGATGGAGAAAGGCTTCAATTTTACGACTTCGCAATAAAATCCGGTTTTATTCCACTTGTTCTGTATTGTTCTTTCGCCTATGAAGAAAAAGCGTCATACAAAAGACGGTAACAGCTTAGTTTATGGAGCACCTTATTGGCCGTGAATACTTTTTCATTTTGCCAAAACTACAACAGGTCGTCGTTTCTCACCAGTCATCCAGAGTGAATTAAGTGGGTGTTAGTGAAGAGATTCGAATTTATACTAGCATGCCGTGCGAGTTCTCGAACTATGAGTGGCTATATTTCCATCGATGCATTCATTAATCACGGGGTTTGTTTGGTCTTCACTGCGGAACATTGGGCCTACCATGCGCGATGTATGGTCATTCATCGACGGATGGAATGTCATGTATGAGATCGAAAATGTTAACGGAGAGGATCATATAGCAACAAGAAGTGTACGTACTACTAATCTCTTCTCTTCAGGAGTGCTATAGCTTGATGACTTCAAACACTGGTGAGCGGGGAAGTGAAGATGCTTTTGATGTGATGTGATAATACCCTTCGGTCCTTAGACCATTTTCATACGTTGTATCAGTCTCAGCACTTTATATGCTTATTTCATTGTATTACCAGCATCATACCTACCATATCTTTTTATCGATTGGCATTTTGAGTACTGCTTGAGTCTATCTTTCTCTTGGCCATAATTCGGCGTTTGTAAATGCTCACTAGCAGCAGTTCAGTAGTGCTTAACCTTTTTTTTAGTTTGGATTCATCCACCTCAAACTCTAGCGGATCATTGCATTATTTCTATTGTTAACAAAACTTTGGCACTGGATGAAAATTGTTGTGTGTATTCAAATTTCAAATCGCTCATTGCAGTGTTTCTCTGGAAACCAGAATTTTTAGCTTCTTCATAAAGTCTAACTCATGTATGCTAGTGACCAAGAACGGTTCTTCTGTTTAGCGCCCATTATTTTTGGATGGGCCTGCTAACCATTTCCTTGGATTCGGAAAATGATGGGATAGCTCGTTCGGCTTGAATACGATGTGTGACACTCGCTTTGAATGCAAGCGAAGGACTTCGTCGTTAGTAGAGAACGCTCATACGCAATTGCGTAGTGATAAATAGCAAAACACTGAGTGATGGCTTCGTTTTAGTTAATTTGGCTATGAAAAAATGTTCGAGTTTAGTTGAAGCTTCCGAAGTCCTCAGATTTTGGACTTTCACCAAATTTTGTCCATCATTTTGTGAAATTTCGATTTTGACGGCAGCTTCGGTTTAACTGGATTCATTATGGATTCGTGCTGCCCAGATCATTCCCATTCACGAGTAATTGCTAGTGGAATCGTAAGGGTAAAAAATCTGGCTGGGAGAAATGCAAGGCAAGGGACTCAGTGGTGCAGTGGTAACATGTAGGCCCAAGGAAGGGTAATCGCGGGTTCGATGAAGGCGTGGGGTTCCGGGTTTTGCAAATACCTCAGCATCATTATAGTTGTATTTCACATAATGCCCTGCCGTGAAAAAAAAATTGGTAGGCGGTGGATAAAATACTGTACACTGTTTTTTCACTAGTTTTTCGACTGCCATCAATTGCGTGGTATGTGTGACTCATGACTGGCGCAGCTTTTATCGGCGGAGTGGAAGTGCATCTGAACTTTAGCTTTTCGTAAAGATTGTTCAGTGACAGTTCAATGTGCCATGGTCAGCGTTCAGTGGTAATGTGTTGGGATTTGCAACCACATAAGGATTCTATACTTTAGAAAATCACGAACTGATATCAGACCCCGGAATATTTTAGATGAAGAATGCCATTAGATTAGAAACTATCTAACACTCCCTACCCAATAATGAATGGAATTTTTCTTCTGATGTCGTTTTGTTGGTTATTCTGTTTATTTACCTTCTGCGCCTCCAAGCGGAGCACATAAAGAAGAATTCCATAGGACGAATTATTTATCGATTCTCTTTTATCTTGACTCGCTCTAGAAGATGTTCACCGTGAAGAGAACTATATCGAATACTCGAGTTTTGTATTGAAGGATGCGACCCTGAGCTAGGCTGTTCAGATTTGATTCAGTACTATAATAGACGGAGGGTTTTCATTCTAAATCAGGCTAATATCTGGATTTTGAATTCTAATTCGACTTCCAGGAAAGTTTGTAGGAATTGACAGACGATTTCGATGTGATCTAACACAATGCTAATCTGTTCATGTCAAACACACATCTTTTTTTCTCAGTTTTGTGAAATTCTAGCACATTCTTGCAAACCTTAAAGTTCGCGAATCAATGCAAAAACAAGAAAAACTCATTGGAAATGACGTAGCCGAATACTTGTACAATCCCTACCAACTGAGGATAATTCATCTGTTCTGAAATAGTTTTTGCACCTACTTTGCAAACCTGTCGTTGTCACTCGCGCTAGAGCTATTTGAAACATTCTACGGACCACAAATGTTAGAGTGGCGTGGTTATACTGACGATCTTTTCGTTGCTATTGATTGTACAGCTTCAATTTATAACAGATGCTTTTCGCTATATATTGTTGCCGCATGTCATTTTGTAACTTAGTCATTACCAAAGTAATTTATTACCGTAGTATTGCTTCTTCTAACCCTTAATTTACTTATTTTAGGATGGTTGGAAAGTTGTGAAAGCAAAGGCTTCTCCTTGTTTGGCCTTCGTGAGTTCAAACTAGAAGAGACCGTCTCCGAAGGAACTTCAAATCTACGCCATGCACAAAGACGTGGAACCATGGGCGATCTACATGCTGTTCGAGAATGTTCGAGAGATCTCACGCGACGGAAAATATGAGTCCTGGTGACAAAGTAGCTTGTAATATTTAACATATCACATATTTTCCGCGTGATTTCCTTTTCAAGACCGCGAATCCATGCTCTTTTTTGTTTTTGTTTGCTGTAATTATGAGGGTCGTATTACTTCTTCATTTTAATTCATATTAGGTTGATGTGGTTGAGCTAAAGGTACGTGGGATTTCTTGGATAACACGTAAGTGGCATTATGCGGTCATTTCAATACACATCCCTTTGGGCTGTTTGTTTTGCTATAACACTCGGCAACTTATCGAAAACAGATCTTGTGCTAGACATGGCACATTGAAAAGCTATCCTCTACACAAAATATTTCCCAAAAAATCTGTGTGGGTTCGGCAAATCGCTACCACAGTTGTCTTGTCTGGGAGAATAGCAGCACCATTATGTACGCCACCGCGAGTCACCGTATAGCCTAGATATGCATTCAATTACCTCTGACGTTACTTATACAATCCTAGGCACGGTGATCCTTCAAGAAATGACCAACGCCGAACGCTTTATCTTCTGTCCTTTTCATCCATATACATATGGTTTCTGTGTTCTAGTAATTTTAGTTTCATCCTCAAATGTTGGAATACGAATGTCACATGATACCGAGGAATTTGTTTCGAATCGGCAGCAATTTCACGTACGTGTTCACCGACCGTAACGTTAAAACCAGGTGTAATGAGGCTGTCGAAAGTTACGGACGCAACCCTTACGTGTCGACGAAAGGTGTACGACAGTTAGAAAGCTTAAATCCGCAATTTCCAAGAAGTGTTAAGGAAAAACGTAATCGTTAAAGATCTGCTACTTCATAAAATGGTATAGAATTCCTAATCGTGCGCTTTCATTTTGAAGTTCCTACCGTGGAATTCAATGAGCGAAATGGGTTTGAGCCTAGAAATTTTTCGCAAGAAGCTGCTGCTCCGTTTGTTCTCTATACGAGCGAGCAACTACAGCAGTAAATGACAGATGTTTCGCGTGGAAAGGCGTCAGCCACCTGTGGGTGTTCGAACACGTGTGCTAACAATGACGGTTTCTGTGTATCGCGTGAATAGTTATTTGTCTGAGTGGATCGAAGAATGGAGGTACCTGAGGTGTAATGTGACACCGTAGGTAAACAAAGAGGTAACTTATTCTAGTTAAATAACGACGTAAATTGGGAGACCTGTTCGACAAGGTGTTTTCTACTATTTCTGCTAATGAAATTAATGATTTAATAATGCTGATGATTTGTTTCCCACATGTTACCATATTTAGTGATAACTACGAAGTATGACATGATCATTAGTTTCCACAATGACTTAACTATATAGGCAAAAGAAATATGTGGGGGGCGTTCTTTGAACTGTTGGAGTCATCATCGAAAAGTTTGTCTTCTTATCTGTAAATGATAGGTCTGTAAAAGCTGTGTGGGTTTATGACGTCTGCGATTCTTTGAATACACCAGAAGCGCTTATCACTTTAATGGCTAAAGTCGAGTCATCGGTTAGACGGCTAAGAGATCACTAAAGCAGAAACACATTGGCTATCCTCCTCCATTACTTAGGGGTAGTAAATACATGTTGTAACTGCCGTTCACACATCAATGGAGAATTTTTTTCTTCAGCCAGATGACTTTTTCACGTAGTGTTATGTTCTTATGTTCGAACAAACATATGGATTTAATGTATAAAGAACTTTTCGGAATTATCGCAGCGACGATAGAAAACGATTTTACAGCGGTATGGAGACAGTAGCGCCCTGCAATACACATGGGAACGATTTCCGCCCCTTGGCCCGTCAAACCTACCATCCGTCCAGGGTCAACAGATTGGTACCAGACTTGTCTGAGAGAATAGCAGCACTAGCTAGATATATCGGTAGGCAACTACGAGTCATCGTAAAGGTCAGATATGCATTCAGTTACCTCCAGCAATGCTTATTGACGTCTATTGCATGGCGCATCCCTAAGGGATAGATCGACGCCGAGAGCTTTCCTTTTTTATGGAGACGGTGATCAATTCCCAGGTTCGACTTTCTATTAACCTCGGCATTGGAATATGAATGCGTAGTTTTCTTGTTCAGCCATCGCGAGGTTGTTATACAGCATACATTTACTTTCTTAGAAAAGCACACAATACAATACAACACAACAGTAGCTGACGTTTCGGCAGTATCGCCTTCTTCAGAGCCTGGAAGTTCGACGCGTCCATCAGGAAACCTTGCTAAGAGTGATCCAATACCAGGATCCACCACCGTCCTGGTATCAAAATCGCATGGTAGCAAATCTCCCTTTGATCCACAAG
Source organism: Angiostrongylus cantonensis (assembly GCA_009735665.1). Classification (NCBI taxonomy): domain Eukaryota; kingdom Metazoa; phylum Nematoda; class Chromadorea; order Rhabditida; family Metastrongylidae; genus Angiostrongylus; species Angiostrongylus cantonensis. Next base: position 1,022,029 of record MQTX01000078.1, read on the forward strand.
GCCTGGGACTGCCTGTGGTGGTGAATACCTGGGGCAGACTTTGGCCAGGGTGACCTCGGGATTCCAGGGAACCATAATGGTTTAACCAGAAAATCCCCGAAAAATGGAGATTATGTTGGAGCCCGCATCACTTGTCTCATCGTTGCTTATGTGCTACATTGAGGAATCCATAAAAAACGTTTTACGTTTTGACATGTCATAGGCAAGCTCTAAGTTGCCAATAACATACGTTCATCAGAAAAAATAACAAAAGAGACGCGATTCTTCCAACAGGTACTCCTAGGATTGATCATCTCGTGAGTTCGCAAGAATTCTCTCCGTTGAATTTCACGTTCTTCGTGTTATTTAACTCCTGTTTTACTGAGGATTTAAAGAAGTTGCGCGCACACTTCTTGTTTAATTGAAAATCCTTTTGTTTTTATTCCGGACATATCAAAAGTGTAGTCGTTGTTGTTTCCACTTAAGGATAATACAATATCAGTATGCAAGAAATCCCTGGAACAATTCCTAAGTCCAGGCAATCTTCATAGTCTCGGTGGCGCGAGAAGTGACAAAAAAGGAGAAAAGCCTTCCTCTTTGACGAAACAAATACAAGTCGTTATATGATGGCGGAATAATGATAGTCATTGGAACACTGTTGTATCTGCCGTTTTGAAGCTGTGGACCGTGTTGGCTTTTTTTTTTCTGAATACTTCTACAACTCTAGGCATAAGTGCAATTTTTAGGGCATTTCTTTTCGGGATGTGGTCAATATAAATAATGAGGCGCTTTCCTGCTGTTATGAAAGTGCAGAATGAGTGAATGATTGAATAGTTGCTGCCCATCACACTGCAGACGAACGACTGTGGCTCGGATTCGTTCAGCAGCTTCAGTACAACCACACGAATTCCAATGAATGAGGCTTTGCGTTGTTTTCTTTCTCAGCAATCGCGAGTTTCTTAAGTAGCGTACGTTTACTTCCATAGAATAGCACACGTGCAACACAATCGTAGCTAACGTTCCGGCAGAATCGCCTTCTTCGGAGCCTGGAAGGGCAGAGTGATATGCAATGTCGGTCAAACGCTTCAATAACACACAGAAAGATGAGATCCTAAATGGTAGTCGCATGGTCAACAGCTTCTCGAAAAGCCCACCGTTTTTTACGTGCTTTCCGCTGATGAAGAGCCGCTGGTCAGCGTCGCATGTGGTTGACAACTGCATCTGCCCACATCAACTATCGATATGAAGGTATGAGGCGAGATCACGTGTGATCTGCTGTTCATTTAAGGGTTTTTGGCATTTATCCAAAAAGCCTCACGAAGCTTTAGCGCTGGTGTTTTGGCATCCTGTGCGAAGATAGTGACTTTTGAATGAGTGATAATGAGGTTTTGTTTGCGAATGCTGTAGAGTAGAGGACATGCCCATGGGCAATCTTTGGCTAACATGCATAACAAAGATGTTAATGTATAGTAAAATAAGAAAGGTAACAGAAATGGAATGTATGGCATAAGAATTCCCTAGAAGAGGACATAAGGTTTTATTTTTTAGAGTTTGAATAGCTGAAATTACGAAATTGACGAAGATGTTTTATGACAAAGTACTAACTAATCAGAACATAATGCTCACCTAGGATAATACGAATCCCAGAGTTCGTGCCCTAATATGGTTGTAAAATTATCAAGTTCCTACTTTTCTGCTTACAAAAACTTTTGCGTAACTATTGGATTATGGCGGAATCGCAGTTCTTTCTTTTCTCTTGGGTAGATTATGCCGATATAATGTGAAGAAAACTTATTTCATGTTGAATGAACAAATATACAAGACAATTTTACATTCGCAGCTGAAGTGAAAAGGCGATAGGTTGCCTACCTATGTTTTTGCATGGATGCATATCTGCGTATGTTTGTGCGTGAATATGTGTGTTTATGTAAGCATTCATGTATGTGTATGAGTGCGTGTTAGCGTATTGTGTCTGTATATATGTATATATGGAATGTATATATGTATGTATGTATGTATGTATGTATGCATATATGTATGTATGTATGTATGTACACATGTGTGCATTGGCGCATGTATGTAGGTATGTGTGTGTATATGTATACACATATATGTGTATATATGTATGTAAATATGTTTATTCGTTCTTAACTGTTTCGACACATTAATGCGTACACTCTTTACGATGGTATCGTTTTTCATCTGATCGACTAATGGCGTTCTTCCACTGACTGATGGCTGCTGCTATTGATAGAACTGGTGATAAAGACTTTACTTCATCTGTTGACTCTTTCTTCTTCTAGCGTTCTCGGAGATTCTCGACAAAACTTAATTCGCGAACAGGCTGATCTGATTGTACACTATCGGTAGCGCAATTTGAAGCGAAATCGAGTTCGACAATTATCATACGAAAACCGGAAATGTCGTATTCGAAGCCGTAGATGTGAATCAAAGCTGTAAATGGAGAAGCAGAAGAGAGAAGGATGATGACGATGGTTGTTATTCAGCACACGTTTTATTCCTCACAAATATAACACATACAACGCAGCGGTAGCGATAAAGCAGAAGGGCAGACCTAGAGGAATCGGTAGCTGTAGTTGAAATACCACTGGATACTCTACGTCGTCAGTTAGTCTGTAACCGCATGTATGACCGTCTATGTGAAATAACAAATTGCGTAATTTGCCTTTACGGCCGAAACGGTGACTGCATGAGTTCAGGTACGATATACCTGATCTCTTGTGGTACTTGCGGAGACGAATGTATCGGCGAAACAGGCAGACTTTTATGTATCTGTATAAAAGAACACCTAGATTGCAAACGGGAATCAAAACAATCCACGCCACTAGGCACGCATAGGATGTAAAAACATAGCGGAGAAGAATTTGATGTAAAAGTCGCAATCTTCGCATGGGAGACTAAAACACTAACGCGCAAATTTCTCGAAGCTTTTTGGATAAATTCAAAAAATCTGAGGATGAATAGCAGGGAAGAATGCTCTGAGATAACACGTGATCTTGCCCCGTATCTCAGAACTGATTTTTGATGTGGGGTGGTGCAGTAATCAACCATATGCGACTCTAAGCGGCTGTTCTTCCTCGGTGGAAAACAGGTGAAAAAAGCGGTGGGTTTTTCGAGAAGTCGTTAATCTTCTAATTATCGTTCAGATTTCCATTTTTCTGTTTGCGTTGTTGAAGCATTTAACCTGGTAAATTACATATTAGTGTATCCTTCCTGGCTTTAGAGAAGGCGATACTGCCGAAACTTCAGCTCCGTTGTGTTGTATGTGTTATATTTGTGAGGAATTAGATGTGTGCTGAATAACAACCTCGTGATTGCTGTAAAAAAGAGATAAACAGATTTATAATCCAATGCCGAGGTTAATAGAAAGTCGATCTTGGGAAATGGTGATGGAAGTTTGACCAGATGCTGTTCGTTGTAGAAGGAAATATCTAATAAAGTGTCCTAATAAACTATTTAGATTGATTTTTCAGTTAGCTATTTAAATTGTTTTTTTTTTGCTCTTTGAGCAGCAGAACATTCTCTAGTACGCATCAAACATTAGTAAAGCGAAGGTCGTGCATTTCTACTTAGTTGAATATTAAGGTGATCGGTCATCACAACTAGTGCGGACGTCCAGCACACATTTCAGTTGTTTTCTTTCACTTACGGTAGCTGTCCAGATGAACTTTATTGACATCTACAGATCCCAGTCCTAATTTGGACTTTATCTGCATTATTTTCCGCTTCCACCGCTTTTCGATCACCATAGAAGATCCAGCGATTAAGATTCAGGAGACGTTCGTCTTCGCTATGCTGAATTTATTTGCATTAATTTAGGTCTTGAGCGATGAGAGGCGCTGTTGACGGCCGGATTTGTATTCGGGTTTATTTGTGCGCGTTGATCACTTGCGAGACTATCTATCGCAGAATGGATCAGGAACCTCTTTTGAGAAAGCTGGTCATCCATCTGGTGATGACCATACAGCTAACAGAAACTAACATTTGTTCTAGGAAACTTTGATAAAGCAGTTCTTTTATACAGCGCTGTAAACAGAATTGTCGTGAGATCTGCCGAAAATGTTTAACCCTTTCGCGATGAAGTTTTCCGACGACCGACGCTAATGTCTGAATCATTGTAGTATTTTGGAGTGAGTCTCCCAATGAAGAGTACCATAACGAAATGGACCACATCATAGTTAATAGAAGTGTTTGCCTAACCGAAATCGCTGTTGTCCCAAAATTCTGCACAGGATCAGACCACCGTTTCCTTCGTGCAAGATCCTATTTCTCGCGGAAAGGAGAAAAAGCTGTTAAATTCAGAAACTAAAGTCTTAGAACCCCATAAACTGGGACTTATTCAATTCATTAGTCGGCTGTTGAGAAGATGCCATTGTCGATAACATCGATGAAGAATGCGATCGGCTCATTCAGCATCCTCACGATAGCGCTATGAAAACCGAGGGTTCGAAAGTCACCAAGAGACTCATGTCTCCAGAAAGACCAAGCTAATACGCCAGCGTGGAACCACGCGAGCTGTAGGTAACCGCGAATTAACGTACGAGCTTGCGAAACAGTGCAGACAGGCGATAAAAGACGATCTTAAAAAGAGAAGAGCAGCAGTAATGGTCGAAGCTGCAGACGCTGGGATAGCATTCGCAAAGCCCACCGAAGCTTCGCCAATTACAAAACCGAGGTGATTGCACTTCAATGCCCAGACGGAACAATAACAGCGTCCAGAAAGGCAATGGAGAAAATCATCCACGATTACTACTCAGATCTCTTCGATAGCCATGTCCATCTCCAGTCTTATGAAATAAAAGAGGATGGATATGCTGTTCCACCAGCTCTCCTTTCCGAAATCCGACATGCCATTTCGTCGGTGAAAATTCGAACAGCACCAGGTCCGGACAGGATAAGATAAGAACATCTGAAGAACCTTCCGCCAGTCCTCGTAAGCACACTGGCTCGGCTCTTCACACGTTACCTGTCCGAATGCAAGGTCCCTACTCAACGCAAGACCAGCAATATCGCGTTGGTGTTCAAGAAAGGTGACCTACACGATATCGGCAACTATCGCCGAATCAGCTTGCTATCTGTCACACACAAACTTTTCACTCCAGTCATCTTAAACAGGATTGACAGAAAACTGGGCGAAGGACAGCCATGTGAGCAAGCAAGGTTTCGAAAAAGATTTAGAACGATGGACCATATCCACACGATAACAAGACTCATTGTAGTGTTGCGAGAGTACAAAAGTTCACTCTGTCTCACTTTCATCGACTCACAGAAAGCTTTTGATTCAAATGAGATAGAAGCAGTCATGGAAGCCCTTGATACTTAGGGAATCCCTACTCTATAAGTTGTTGAAGAAGGGCGACCTACACGATATAAGCAACTGTCGCCCAATCTGCTTGTTATCTGTCGTCTACAAACTTTTTAGCACAGCCATGTAAGAAAGCAAGGTTTCGAAAAAGATTTAGAACGATGGACCATATCCACACGATAACAAGACTCATTGTAGTGTTGCGAGAGTACAAAAGTTCACTCTGTCTCACTTTCATCGACTCACAGAAAGCTTTTGATTCAAATGAGATAGAAGCAGTCATGGAAGCCCTTGATACTTAGGGAATCCCTACTCTATAAGGATTCTTAGCGAGCTTACAAAAGTTTCACAACCAAAATATCAGCATTCTACAACGATGTTAACATAGACGTCAAAATAGAGGTTAGCGAAGGCGGCGGCATCTCGCCAAAACTATTTACCGCCGTCCTCCAGAACTTCATGTGAACATTGAAATGAGGTAATATGGGAGTGAAAAGCGATCGTCTGCAGTTACACTATCTTGGATTAGCTGATGACATGGTCTTTATAACACCAAACATTAGCCAAGCGGAACGTATGCTTGCCGACTTTGATGAAACCTGTGGATAGATTGGTCTTCGACTAAATCTCACAAAAACAATGTTCATGAGGAACGGATACGTATGCCCCATTCACGCTCAGCGGAACGAATATCTCCGAATGCTCCAGTTATGTCGGCCTGGGTCGGTAAATCAACACGGTGAACGGCTTTGCTCCAGGGTTGAGCAGAAGGAAAAATGCGGCCTGGGGAGCTTTTAAGATCGTCGAGGATGTAGTGAAGAGAACAAAGAACACTCGACTCCGTGCCCACCTTTTCGACTCAACGGTTCTTCCTGCCCTAACGTATGCGTCAGAGACTTGGTCGCTGCGTAAACAGGATGAAAGATCACTCAGCGCTATCGAACGCGCAGTCGAAAGGACGATGCTAGGAGTTTTCCTTTCCACATAAGTGAGGGATGGGATCGGACGCTTCGACCTGCGTCAACGATCAAAATTCAAAGATGCCGTTCTGTACGCCAAACAGTCGAAGACAAGGTGGGCCGGGTACGTAATGCGTATGAATGATAACCGATGGACAAGAGCCGTTAGTGACTGGATTGCTCGGGATGTCAAACGTGCTGCAGGAAGATTACTGACCCGATGGTCAGAGTCCTTCACGAAGAGCTAGAAGAAAGTTATGATACTCGACGAATCTCTAGAGCAAGCAGAACTCATTGGGCAACTCTCGCCCGCGACAGGGAAAAATGGAAAATTTGCTGGCTTCCGCTCGAGTTGCTCGACGATCAGCGGGGTTTGCAAGTGATACAGGTGATAAATATTATAATCGAATGTATACATAGATGCTTTTTTTTATACGAGCTGTCTTCACGTGTTCTGTACGGATCTCAGGTTTTATGTTATACATCCCGTCTTCACGTCTACTGTGTGGATCCCAACACTTGTTATATTCCATTGGTTTTCTCACACCCATTATTCATTACGGTGTTTCAACTTTTACGTGTGGCTTCGGCTGTTGCTTGAAGATTTTTCCTTTTATCCTGAATGTCTCTTAACATTGGTCGAGTCGATTCTCGCTGTGGTTCTGAGATAGCCAGTGCGGATCGTTCCCAATTGGATTGCAGAAGGCCATTTTTCCCGGAGGGGTCCGGTACCAATTTCCCTGCCCAGGAGGTGTGAGAGGCTTGGCGGGCTAGGGTATGGTTCGACCCAAAACTGTGCTGGTGAGGATCGGCTTCAATAGCACTTAATGTAATTTTTATGCGACGTCCATTCAAAGCTAACTAGTTTTAAGAACGGGGCTCTCATAAAATGTGGAATGAAGATCCAACACCTAAGCATTCCAACGCACAAATGGCAGCTACAGACATAAATGATACATTAGAAAACGCTGTCGCTTCGTGCCGGATGAAGCGCTGTTCAATTTTTTTTTGTTTACTGCCTATTAGTACTTTCATGGCAGGGTATTGTGTGAAACAGAATCACAGTGATGTTGAGATATTTGAAAAGCTCAGAAGACGTTCTGAAATGCCGTTCGTTTGCTTTCATATTCGAAATATGAGCCTTTTGGCAAAAGGCGGTAGAAACATCTCTATCATGGTCTCCAGAAAACCAGAACTTCATCATGGTAAAGCAAAGAGGATTTTATCCTATAGGTAAAGATTTATAGATTTTAACGGTTTCTTTAGTTCAATTTTTTCTTGACGAGAAGACACAAGGTTGCTTATTATATTATTTATCCAGAATAACTGGCATTTCGGCGGTTTTGGCTTCTTCAGAGCCTGGGAAGGCCACGTTGCCACGCAATCTATCCAGCTGAATACTTTCATAACCTCAGCGTATAAAATTCAACACATAAATTTTCGTTCGCGTAGCAGATGTCTTCATGCACACTCCATCTTTAATTAGTGAATGCATTATTGAGCTAGGCCAATGTTAGTAGAAAATCGGCTCTGGGATAAACTAATGTTCTTTCTCGCAATGATTAAAATTCACTATGACTTGAGGCACGTTAATTTGAGGTTAAAAGAGGTCATAGTTTCTGCATCAGAGGTCATATTGATCCGTAAGCTTAATTATTCTCCACCACCAATGGATGTATTTGACAAAGTGGAGTGAATATCTTTGTCTATCTATAGGGTTTCCGAAGCATTCCAATTTGTTCTCAAGTAAAATTTACGTACTATAAAGTAGAATCACCAAAACGTCAGTTTTGATTGTCTTCACAATAGATTAGACATTGAATAGATTGGTAAGGAAATTATTCAGAGCACTCCTTAGCTATGCAAGGCAAAAGGAATCTCCTTTCTAGATTAGCCTAGATTTTCATGGATCTAAATCGATTAGTGGATTTCATTCATTTTTAAAATCTATTTGCCGTGGGCTAAGACATCATGGCGACTCCCCTCACGAAGAGGCTCATCGTGGGTGATGAAAAATCGAGTTTTTTGAATTCGAAAGATGCGAATGCATTTGAGCCAACGAGAAAAGTGAAGGGGCTAACAAAGTCATAAAAAACCAGCCGCAGTGTAGTTGTCATTTAAAACGAAAGCACCATAGAGAGCATTGCAGAGTTCACTCGAATGGTTGTAATATTGCTGTAAATTGTAAAAGACCGCAGCAAGATGCGCCGAAAAATGAAGAATCAGTTTTTTTTGAGCAAGCATTTGGAAAGATTCAATGGAAGATTTTGCAAAACACTAACTAGTTTGGGCTTGACGTACTGTCAAAATCATCATATGGGCCAGTTCTGTTTACAGGTCGAGATGTACCAACAACGTTGCTGATAAGTTCATCTGTCCATCTTTTTGCAAAGAGGTAGAGACTCAGTTCATACCTACATAAAAAGTAAAATCCTTCATCTCTCAGAATATGAGACGACCATTTTGAGGTCATTGAGAACCAAATGATTTACGATATTCTTTTCCGCGTCAGATTGCGAGCGAAGAACTTGTCACTGCGTTAACTATGGTGGGAAAAATTGATAGAAAAGACTGAGAACTTTTTTCAGCAAGAGTAGCCCCGAGAATGTGTAGATTTTCGAGAGGTGTGAGAAGTGCAACAGAATTCGTCTTTTTAAAATCGTGCCTTGTTTTTTGAACGATGAAAATCTCGCAATGAGCGTTTGTCATTGCGATCGAATTTCTTATCGCCGAGACCGCTGGAATGCTTGGCTGGAGGAAAAAAGCGCTTATCGCCAATGAAAATCATTCGGTGTCGTGTTTTGGTCGACAATAAGGACAATTCGAAACGACAATGAGAAATCGCTCCGTGATTCTTGTATTCATTCACGACGTCGCGACAAACATAGGTTTGTCACGGGTGCTTGAAAAGCGTCAACATCTCGGGGAACGACTGGAAGTGGTGTGTACACGCAGCTATAGAAAGAAGAAAAAAAATGGAGGTGTTCAAAACAGTCAGCTTTCAAGAACTGTCAAAAATAACGAAAAAGCCAAGGCGCCATTTTTGGAAGAGCAAGAAAAATCCTGAGGTCCTTTAATTTACTAGCGTTTTCTCAACAAGTATTTCGTATCCTTTTCTCCACTACAAAAAGATTTATCACCTTTTTTGGCTTGTGGCTGTTTTTCCAATCCTTATTTGTTAATGTTTTTCAAATATTTTTTTCTTTCTTTTATAGTCATATCAGTGGTGTCGTACAACTAAGTGTGTTATCCTACGTCTTCTTCTGGGAAACAACTGAAAAAGTAACAACGGCGTAGCAGGTCGCATAGCACTAGTGTAACAAACGTCACCGCGGTAGTAACGGAAGTTTTTTGTACGATAGGCGGAGAAAAGTGCACTGGTAGAGTGGGAGTAGCGGTGGGATGGCTTGCCTGTGAATATTTTCTGATTAGATCTGAATAAGACACAGCTGCTTAATTCATAACTCGTGCTCAGTTTAGCATTTCATTGAGTTCAGTGGATCGAACTGTGCTAGAAGTAGGATGTCCCTCTTCCGAGTGGTTAGTGTAATTTGAGAAAAAAGGTATTTTTTATCATCTGAGAACCTTTAAGCCACTGAAAGCAAAATTCACTTTAATGGACAGATCTGGTCCTAAGTCAGCCAACCTCATTTCAACAAATAACAATTAACAAAAAGAAATTCAGTGATAAAGAATGGGGACAACCTTCATAACAGCCAAATGGAAATTTCAAGGAGACCTGGATGACTCTTCGTGATGACTAGTCAATCAGGTGTTCAAGTAATTGCTGTCTTTCATTCACTATGTATTAACTGTTGTGCGCTGCATGGCACCATGCATCCTGAAGTGTTTGATGATGACGGTCTTTTCGCTGCGCTCACATTCCGTCTAAAGTTGCCGAGGGCCGTAGAAGCGCTGCCCATCAAAGGGCTTCATTTCGGCATCGCATGAAGCAGTTCGGAGAGAAATCCCATCCATGTGGGCTCCATCGTATTATTGAAGACATGGAACGCGCTGTGTACAAGCAAAAACTGTTTATACTATGACCGACTTTACCCGGTAATGTAATTTGATCATTCACTGACGAAAAAATAATGGTCCATTGCGTGTCACGTCTCCGGTAGCGTTCTGTCATTGTTGTCTTTCGATGGAGAGTATTGTTCCTTTTATCTAAGGGGATCTTGGCGTAAAAACAACACCGCATTGAAAATAACACAGAAATAATAATTACAAAGACACAAATCCTTAAGAATTTTTCACTAATTTGATCATTCACTGACGAAAAAATAATGGTCCATTGCGTGCCACGTCTCCGGTAGCGTTCTGTCATTGTTGTCTTTCGATGGAGAGTATTGTTCCTTTTATCTAAGGGGATCTTGGCGTAAAAACAACACCGCATTGAAAATAACACAGAAATAATAATTACAAAGACACAAATCCTTAAGAATTTTTCACCTTGAACAAAATTGTCTATGCAATGGTGCGAAGTTGTTCCACCATAAAGTCGGCCGCTAGCGTCTTGGGTATGGTTCAGAATTACCACACCATGATTATGTTCTTTCACTGCTTTAGGATAAAAGAAAGATCCGGATTACTTTTCTCAATGTCTCCGGTAGCGTTCTGTCATTGTTGTCTTTCGATGGAGAGTATTGTTCCTTTTATCTAAGGGGATCTTGGCGTAAAAACAACACCGCATTGAAAATAACACAGAAATAATAATTACAAAGACACAAATCCTTAAGAATTTTTCACCTTGAACAAAATTGTCTATGCAATGGTGCGAAGTTGTTCCACCATAAAGTCGGCCGCTAGCGTCTTGGGTATGGTTCAGAATTACCACACCATGATTATGTTCTTTCACTGCTTTAGGATAAAAGAAAGATCCGGATTACTTTTCTCAATTGCTGAAGTAATATGCTTCTGGAGCAGTAAGCTGCCAGAGTGATCGAGGGCTGTGTAGTGTAATATCGCTATTGATAGGTGTAAACAGTGTTTGATTAAACAATCTGCCGACAGTGATAGATACTTTGGCTTTTTCAGACTTATCTGCCGATGCAGAGATTCGTTTTATTTGTCTTGAAGTCACTGAGATTTTAGACGAATATCACTCAACGATTAACTTATTCACGGCAGAGCACGTGAGCAGTACTGAAGAAGGCACGGTACGTGAGCAGCACTGAAGAAGGCACAGCATGTGAGCGGCACTGAAGAAGAGTCGTCAGCCATATACTACTCTGAGCGGCTGTTCTTCCTCGGTGGAGGACAGGTGAAAAAAAGCGGCGCTGAAGAAGGCGATTCTGCCGAAACGTCAACTACGATTGTATTGTGTGTGTGTTATTGTATGAAAGTAAACGTATGCTGTTTAACAACCTCGCGATTGCTGAGAGAGAAAACGACGAATTAACTTATTCAGTTTGAAGGTTTAAGATTACTTTTCGTTTCATTGTTTTTATTCCACCAGGATAAAAAAGGATAAAGCTCTCGGCGTTGATCAATCCCTGAGGGATGCGCCATGCATTCGACTTCATTAAGTATCGTTGGAGGTGAATGAATGCATATCTGGCCTTTACAATGACTGGTGTAGGCTGATGTATCGAGCCAGTGCTGCTATCCTTCCAGAGAAGTCTGGTACCAATTTGCCGACCCCGGAGGGATGGAGGGCTTGGTGGGCCATGGGCGCATTTCACGTGCGCGCCGCAGTGGCGCCCCCAACCACTGCGCCACACGGGCCCTAAAACATTCCACCAGAATGTCAGTAAACTGCGTTTCTCTATTTTTTTTTTTCGCCACAGATTTTCTACATGATTGGACTAACACTGGGGTGGTATAAAAGAAACTTTTATTCGTCTAGTGTTTCGGCGGCTTCCCATTTTTCCTCGACCATTTGATTGACTTCATTATTTTGTACGCTATCGAACTTTGCCGTCAACGGTTTGCTGTTATTTGTCGCCGGTGGACGGTATGAATCTAGAAGTCGAAATACTGTCTAGGAAGGCAGCCCACGACAACAAGGAGTTCGCCATTTCCAACTAAATTTCAGCAAAAGCTGAACTTATATGTCTGCAAAAGTAATTGAGATAGCCGTCGCTGTTTTGTTTTGTTGCCGAGAACACTTGAGGTAAATGTACTCGCGCTCGTAGCTTAAGTGGTTGAAACACACGGGGCAGCTCGTTAGAGGCATGAATGAACACATATTTTACTGGTTCTCGATCGAGTTAGTGGATAATTGTAACTAGTATACGAGGTGCAGGTTTATAAACGTAGCGAGACCCGTAGGAATAAAATCTAGAAGTGATAGATTTCAAGAAACATCAAGTTTTTGAGCATTTCGCACTTCGATATCTCAGTAAACTGTGAAAAAGTGGCTTGTCAATGTGGGGGAATTCGTCCCAAAACCTCAGTAGACCTTGAACTACTGCACGAGGTTATCGTTTAACATGTTCTCTATCACTTTGTTTATCTGTTAACAATTCGAATATAGCGAGAATTGTACTACTTTAAGCGTGTCTATCAACTATTTTTTGTTTGAACGGTGTTATAGTAACTATTCCTCAAATACTTCCTATTTCTTTATCACCTTAAGTCTTCTACAATAACTGTTCTACTTGCAATCGTTATACATCTATTCTTGCACATTCTGTAAATTCTCTCTTAACGACCATTTCATGCAGTTGCCTCGCAGGTGGCTAAAAAGGGGATCAGCAGGAGTCAGCTGAATGTATTTTGCAGCATCTGCCGTCCCAAAGAAGTTTCCGAATGAGCATCTGCGCTCTTTCACATGTAGCCCTATCCGATTGTGCTGGTAAAAAAACCTTTATAACCTTTCTCTAGGCGCTGTCTTTAGTTCCCTCTGGTAAGGCTCTACTCACTGCAGAAGTAACACAGGCAGCCCCTCGGCATTCGTCTTCAAGTGTTCGCAGCGTTCGTCTAATGTCTGTCTTCCAATCTACCAGTGCCTGGGTTCCAACTCCCAGTGCTTATATTCCAGTTCCTCAATTCTTCAGTGCTCCAACTCCAGTGTCCGCCTAGCTTCCTTCAAGTGTATCACTTCTCATTTCAATCTTGCTCGTATCCACCCAGCTTACATGTTGTCAAATATCACACATTATTATTGTATCGTTTTTGCTGCTATAAACGTTATAACCCAAACTTGAGGTTGTTCAAGGCAGTTACAGAGAGGAGTCCCGCATGGCGAATTCATTTAAAGTCGAGCATTCCACGTACAGCTGGCGGACAAAAGACAAATCCGACCAACTCCCTAATCCACTGGGCAACTAGCACAAGTGTACACACAATTTCGAAACTGTTATTGCCTCCATGTCAGATCGACAGCGCTCTGAATAATCGTTGAACTCAGTGAGAGCTTCCACTGTGCTGAGTTCATTGTTTTTCATCATCGACAACGTTTTCTATCCTCTCGAACGCATTTGATAAACTGATTCAGAAGTAGACGTGATGACGTGGGGACATGACACGACCACGTTACGCCATTGTCACGACGCTTATCTGCAAAAAATGTCTGACGGAATGACTTGAGATTGAGCAGCATCAATGGTCATACTCAAATGTCAGTATAAATCAGTATAAAGTGGATTAGAAGAAAGAGCGAATTTCATGGGATGAAAATAGAGCGTAAATGAAAGTTGGAAAGGGTTAAAGACATGCTTTAATGTTTTGGCCATGCAGTTTAAAGCATGAATCAGAAAAACAAGCAATTTTAGACCTCTGCGTTTTTGAATGGTACTCGGCTCGAAAATAGAGAAATAAAAACGTGTAAACATTACAGAGGATTAGATGGTCTTAAATTGACAGCGTAAAGAAAGGGAAGAGAAATTCACCTGGTATTGGTTTGCTCTTAGCTAGACTTTCTGATGGAAACGCCGGACTCCTTCTCAGCTTGGGAGACCTTGCCAGGGGTTGAATCTCTCGCTGTATATCGCGGTCCGACACCCAGGAACAACCCCCAGCCACGATGGGTAAACCGTTGGGAGTAGTTTTATCGACACTAATCAGTAATGTGTTGCAGCACTAAATATAATTGGACATGATATGGAATGATCTTGTACAAAATGTGCTCTTCTTATGAAATGTTCAGCTCCGAAAAAAATTTGAGCTTCATTCCTTGATTAGCAATAAGGATGTAAAATACGATGAAGTGATGGTCCAGAGTCATCTGTTACCTCAGTGTCGGCAATTTGAGACCTGACTTGTCTGTGAGAGTAGTAACACTGAGTTGATGCATTAATAGGCCACTACAAGACATTATTAAGGCAAAAAGACAAAATATTCATTCAGTTACGTCTATGGTACTTGTTGAATTGGAATTTATGGCATATCGCACAGGTATTGTTCACGCTCGGATAAGTGATCATTTTGCTTACTTGACATGTTATGGAGCTGTGTTGCTTACGGCTTTAGATCACCGATTGTCACTAGACGTACACACGTTAAAGTCACTTGATTTTGTAGTTTACTTCCGTGTTACAGGCGACTATTACCATCACTCCTCGATAATGCTTTTGGCTTTCTGAAACGTGCTTTCTGAAAATGCTTTTTGCTAAGAAATATGATTGCGTTTTCAGGTGAGATGTTGTTGATAGGCCTGCAAGAGCGACCGCTCGATGGTCCTATTCACGTAGGAAATTGAGCCAGTCATGAGAAGTTGTGGTAGTTGGTACAGTAGATCTATTTAACAATGGTCAGAACATTTAATAGCATGTGTGGTGATTATGATTCATGGCTTTCTACGTAGCGTAGCTCGTAGTTCTACTGTCTTCCGTGTTATACTTTTGTTGTTTCCCTTTCCCCTCTTTATTGGACACCATAACAGAGTATATGTGGCTTTCATGGAATTCTGCAGCTTGAGCAGAGTCATTATCCTATATCCTTGAGAATTTAAACAAGATACATTTACTTCCATAGAAAAACACACAATACAATACAACAGTAGCTGACGCCTTCTTCAGAGCTTGAAAGGGTATACTGATATACAATTTATTAGGCCAAACACTTCAATAACACTTACAGTAGGACGAAAAACTTCATGGCAATTACATGATCAACAGCTTCTTGAAAAACTCACCGCTTTTTTTTTTACATGACTTCCAATGAGGAAGGCTAGAACAGCTGATTATAGTCGCATATGGTTGATGATTGCGCCACCCCACATCAGAAATTGATCCAAAGATACGGGACCAGGTCGCATGTAACCTCTGGGCATTCCTCCCTGCTATTCATTGCCGGTATTTTGGCATTTATCCAAAAAGCCTCAGGGAGTTTGCGCGTTGGTGCCTTAATTTCCTGTGCGAGGATATTGACTTTGACTTCAAAATCGTTTCCACTTTGTTATTGTTTCCTGTGCGTGCTTAGTGGGGTACTATCTCTTACTTTTCGTTTGCATCTAGGTGTTCTTTTATACGGATACACAAGGGTCTGCCCGTTTCGCCAATATATTCATCTCCGCAATCCTTGCAAGAGATCAGGTATATCGTACATGAACTCATGCAATCACCGTTCCTGCTGGAAGGGCAAATTACGCAACTTGTTGTTTCACATAGTTGGTCATACAGGCGGTTATAAACTAACCGACGACGTAGAGTAGCCGGTTATATTTTATCTATCGCTACCGATTCCTCTAAACATGTTCTTCTTAAGCATCGTTTTTTAGCTACGCTTACTTCATCGCTATAAAGTGCAACATAAACGGGACCTCCTTTTGGCCAAGTGTTTCGTTCTGGTGCTCGTCGATCTCCTTCTAAATTTATTTATCTCAGCGGTAACTATTTTGTAGCCATTGGAGATGGCTAATTTCCGAGCCAAGTCACGCGTTTCTTCCCTTAGTTCCCTGGTTGTGCACACAGATGGCTGTTCGAAACATGTTTCTCACAAGCGTCCTCTTTGTGTGCGAGGGGTGGGAAGAGTGGAAATGAACCAGGATGCCTTTGTTACCTGGTTTTCGGTACCATTTTGTCATGTAACGGCTACTTGATAAGTTGATTTGAACGTTAAGAAGTTGAAGCCATGGTCTCTTTCGGTCTCTTTCGGTTTTCCCCGGGTGAATTTAAAATGCTCAGACTGGAACTCAGTCTGCTCATTCAATAATTCAAACCATTTGTCCATCTCCTCCTAAGTAGAGAAGATGACAAAGCAATCATCTATATATCTGCAGTAGTGTAGCGGCCGGAGATCGATAACCGGGGCTTCTATTTTAGACATGAACGCAACGGCGAGAGTTGGTGCCATGCACTGTCCCATGGCCAGCCCTCTAACTTGTGCGTAATAATTCCCAGACCATCTGAAAATCGAGCAATTTAGACACTCTTTTAGGAGAGCCATAAGCTGCTGAATAGAGAAGCCATGCATACATATTCCTTCTTCATTTCTAACAAGAACTTCGTGGATGGCTTGCATTGCGGAGTAATTCGATACGCTGGCGTAAAGCACAGAAACGTCGAATGACTCCATCACAGCTAGAATATGACTGAGCAGTTGTGTAAGTATTCGGCCTAGAAACCATGTTATTCTATTCGTTTCCCCGTCCACACAGCTGATCATGGGCCTAACCATACCGGGTGGTGGATTGGTAGACCCGAGATCATTAGGTGATGCTAACATATGTGTTTGCGCAAAAATGTGGCATGTGAGAAATTAGATAATTAATGAATGCGAAGACCATTAGACTGGCAGTTAGTGATAGAGGGGGAGAGTTCGTAGTTATTCCTCGGCAGCTAAATGTTGGGATAACGGAGGAACATCTTAATGATGTTACTCTTTATCGCCCATCGTCTGAGAAGCAATACAAAAGACAATACCGAAAACCTAACAATGAATGGGTCTCAATAGCAAAGACGGCGGGCTTAAAACCATCCGTTATTTGACGTTATAAAGTAGAGCGACCAACATGTCCCGCTTTATACTTACTTATCAAAACACATAAGTTAGTATCAGCTGATGATCTCGGGTATAGACACCTCTGCGAGGCTTTTTTACTGGCGATAACTAGCATACCTTTAATTTTAAGATGAGCAATAACTGCAGTCAATCTATTATGGGCCCTGTTACAACCCTCACGTCCGCTATTGTACTGCTTATATTTTGTAAGATCTCTCTACCGTTTTCTAGTCATATATTATTTTGTTTATGAGCATATTATCATCATCTCAGGAAGAAGTTTGCTTCAGATACAACGCATTTTTGATGACGAACTAGGAAATGGTTTTCCTTCACATTTTATCACTTTAACACATTAAAGCGAGCTGCCACCAATTCGTCTCTAATTTAGAATTATGCCAACAATTGCAACAAACGATTCATTGAAGAACTTCTTCAAGTCCTTTATTGGACTCGTTGATTTCTTCTATAAAGATTTTTTTTTTTAAAACAACATCACTTATTACTACCAACTACTACTCTTTACGAGAATGAAAGATCGTTTTTTTCACCACATTGCCCTTGTAAGCCTTTGAGCACATTAGATGGAGGTTAGGTCCTCACACGACGTGCGGGTTTGAGCACAGCCCACATTTATTAATAATAATAACCAGAAATAATACATTCTTTTTGCTGGATTAGGTGCTCAGGTTGGTGTGTGTGCGGTTGTAGCGAACTTCGGTCCTCATCGATAAATTGAAGGTTAGGCAAGTATGGTTTTACTTCAGCTTCTCAGAAAACACTGTTTGGAGTGGCTATAAGAACGTCTCTTCAATCCTGGCACTCACCATCTTCCGTGGACTGGAGGGAAAGTTGGCACGCTCCGCTTAGGACTGTTCCAGTAAAACAGAGATTTTCAAAACTCATCAACTGGACAATAGAAGTTGATTTAAGAGGTGGAGTTCACCGCTTAAATCACTCCAAACTCTTCCCAGAAATTTTCGACAAAATAATTCTTTCATTGTTAACTTATTTATTTACTGCCTATTATCTTTTTTTTCACGGCAGGGTATTATGTGTGATACAAACACAATGTTGCTAAGATATTTGCAAATCTCAAACCGTAGGTGGCTGCGGTGGGGTACGAACGCACTATTACTTTTTCTGGAAGCTGATGCGTTCACTACCACACCATGCGGCTGCTTCATTTTTTCTGTATCTGGCATTGATCGATAGGACTAGTTGAGAGGGAGGAGAAACGAAGGACCTGCATGGTGTGGTGGTGACCGCGTTAGCCCCTTAAAGGGTATTAGCGCGTTCGCTGCTCACCGCAGACACCTACGGTAAGGAGCTTTGCAAATTCTTTCATTTTATCCCAGGCATGGCTGAATACTTAAAACTCACCCGCCTAGGTGGTACTTCTTAAAGCTGATGGCCTCCTGTAATGTAGAAGGGAATGACGTTCAAGTCAAAATTGTGTGAGAAACGCTCTTCATATTATGACAGTCAAGGATTTGCTTTGTTTTCTTGTTATGTTAGTTGGTGTTTAGTTTGGACACTAGACATTTAGTGTTCTTATTGCACCTTAAAGCGTTTGTGAATCGGTGGCTAAGTGCGCACGAACGACAACGAAGACCCATTGCGCGAGGGCGAACGATTGTGAACAATAGATTCGAATCACCAACTCGGATGAAAAGGAAAATATCGAAACGTTTTCGGAACAAAACTTTTCATGAACCTTGTGTTAACTTAATAATCTAAGGAAATATTATTGAGTAGTAATGCCGAGGCTGAGGAAAAGTCGTTTTTTGAAATGAAAGAGCGCTTTGATGGGTGGATGTACGGTTTTAAACCTTATAGAAAGTTCATTAAGGACAAATATTTACTTTCTGGTTATCAAA
>MQTX01000078.1:1054540-1067338 GCA_009735665.1 Angiostrongylus cantonensis
AAGATGACGCCAGTGAATGAACAACTATGCCAACTGTAAACCTTATGACTAATGAGTTAGTAAGACGCTAAGTGTGTCTACTGAAGGGTATGAATGCGGCAAAGCGAGCGCCTGAAAATGGGCTAGTGAATGAAAGTTGGTCTTTCTCTCCAGATTGATCTATTCAACTCTTTGCATGGTTTTTGAACGTTTCCTTCCTCATAGCAAAGTTGCGAAACTACCTGCTGGTATTTATAGAAATTACGCAGTACTGGTTTGTGCTGCGTACACAGTCAGTTATAATAATAAGCACCATTGCCAAAGCAAACTTGCCCCAATTCACTGGGAAAAACTCGCGTTACCCTATGGATGGAAGCATTGCGTCTTATGTCTTCCTTTAATATAATAGGTACGTTCGGTGATTACTTTACTATTTGTTTTGATTAAGATATTTACATTTATAGTCTTGAACTACTTGAAAATTGATGAGTATTTCCTGAAACGTTCCTGTGAATGAAGAACATACAGTCCTCTCCTTCCCAAAGGAAAAAGAAAATGAATGGGAGCAAAAAAGACAATTCCAACACGTGTGAGAGAAATCAAAGAATGCGTTTCCGCCTGTTACAAGAATAATGAACTTTTTGTGGCATGGCACATTTTCCAGGAAATTTCAGCTTTTGAATGCCTTTTATGTAGGCCGTTTTCCAAAACTCTACATTGCAATGAGACCAAAGTGCACACATTTAGTACAACCAGATCATCAAAAGTGAAAAAGTGAATATACATTATTCTTGTGACGTCTGCAACACGAGTACGGCTATGGCCACTAGCTATACCAGATCTTCTGAAACCATGGCCACTATGCTGAGTTTCTCACCCACCTCCAAACGCGAACCAGATGCTGACGATGGGCGTGGCCAATAAAGTGCTATAAAAGTTGCTCGCGGAAGGCTAACGCCAGTGTGCTAGGATGTTTGAGGAGAAGTTGATCGTAGGCATAGCTTCGGCTTGCTCTACTCTCGCCATCGTTGCATGCTTGGTGGTCGTCCCGTCACTCTACAACACCATCAACGAGGTGCATGATGAAGTCCTCGACGGTGTTTCCGTTTTTCGTGTTGAGACTGACTCAGCTTGGACCGAAATGATGGACATCCAGATCACTGTAACCCCACCAACGAAACCTCGTCAAAATCCCTTTAATTCGATCTTCCGTCAGAAAAGACAGGACTTCTCCAGTTTGCCTGCTTGGTGCCAGTGCGAGCCGGTTAAACCGGTGTGTCCACCCGGACCTCCCGGACCACCTGGAGCGCCAGGACAACCTGGTTTGTTCTTACTGCAGTGTTTCTTTTTATACAAAAATTTATATTGCTTCAAACAGATTCAATTTATCGCATTACAGGACAACCTGGTCAACCTGGACCTCCAGGTGAAGACAGCACTGTCACCTACTCTCCTCTCACTTGCCCACCATATGACCGCTCATGTGTCAAGTGTCCTGCAGGAGCCGCTGGACCACCTGGACCTGATGGACCGTCTGGGAATCCAGGACCCGATGGCTTGCCTGGTGCTCCTGGAACTCCCGGTCTTGATGGACAACCTGGACCTCAAGGACCACCCGGAGACGCTGGGGCTCCAGGATCTCCTGGTGATGACGGACAACCTGGCGCTCCTGGAAAGGATGGCACTCATGGACGTGGGCAACCCGGGTTGCCCGGACCCGCTGGAGCGCCAGGTGCACAAGGAAACGCTGGACCTAACGGACAGCCAGGACAGGATGGTGCTCCCGGACCTCAGGGTCCTCCTGGACAACCTGGTGCTCCTGGATTGCCAGGTGGCGATGGTAGCCCAGGAGCTCCTGGAGGTCCTGGACTGCCTGGACACGATGCCGCATATTGCCCGTGCCCACCTAGATCGGCTGTATTCGTGTCGCGATTCACACACTAAGTTGGCCGTGCTTTTCTACACTTTGCAGTTCATCTACGACAAATATCGTAGTTCATAGCGACTGTAATAAAGCATTTTACTGCGAGTTTTGTGTATCATCGATTCTCGAAAACACTTTTAACGGCAGTGCTCTATGGAAAAGGTCTTTTAAAGTTGCGACTCCGTTCTCGTTCGATTATTTAAAATATCGAAGGCCACACACCAAAACCATTACTTAAAGAATGCACGTTTTGGGTCTCTGTGTTACTCTGGTTGAAAAGTATCATCAATCGTCACAATCTCTATGAAGAAAACTTTTCAACGAGATAGTTTTCTATTTCTATAATTTTATTCACATAACGCAATGCACAGCAGATCAACGGGCTATTTAACTGAGCGGCTACAAACTAAAAATCCAAAATTATTACGAAGCGACTCATTTTACAATAGTCTAAAGAGAGGATATTATTTACAACGCAAGCAGAATGTCACTTGAATAGTAGACCAGTACTTTCAGTGTTTTTCTAGCATATATCTAATAGACTTGCCTTGATGACTAAGTCAACAAAACGTTGTCACGCTAGTCATCAAACTTAGTAAAACAAATGAGAAGACAACAATCATTCAATAATGTTGTCGCGTAACGGAATTTCAGTTACGAGCCAGGTCCAGCGTGCTTGTTCTACGGGCGTTGACTTGAACGGCATTGGTTCCCTCGCTTCGAGGTGTGGAAATGTCTTTCTCACCAACACGTCGTTCACATCCTTTAGTAGATTTCTCCAACCAACCAACACACAATTGGAATGTGAAGTGCATAGTTGGAAATTCAGTTTGAGTGAGACCATTGTTAGTTTTACGCAGAAGAATGGCTCACATGCGCTGGGTTCCATAAGAGTAGAATTATGACATGCCTAAGAATACCATCTATGTCATCGATGCACAAGTTTGTTTCATCGAGTGGCCTAAGTAACAAAGTCTTCATTGTTTCTTTTTGTGTGCAAAGGTGCTAAATGAGTTGTGCTTTTTGGATTGGAAGAACATCGAGTTTTTCTTGCGTGTGCCCGTATCGAATCGATGCTTCCTGTGTTGTGCGTTTCCTTCTCCCTCACTTTTAGACCTCCCTACCACTTGCACGATCCTTTCAAAAACGCGCAATGATCTTTCATTTTACTTCCGTAGCGATCAACTTTCCCAGACGCTTGCATGGTAAGGGAGAAGTGCTCAAACATGAACACGAAGCTGAGTCTACCTCTGGTTTCTTTGTTTCACATTTTTAACACTTTCGTAACACACGCCCTTCGAAGATCTTTGTTTCACAACCTTGCTAGCGAGTTCCTTCAATTTCTTTTCGACAGTTTTAGAACCAGACTTTCTTACGAATCAAAATAGCAAAAGAAAACCGAGGAATAAATTTAAGCTTTTAATGTTCCCCACCTAAGTGTGGCGCCACCAAAAGCCAATGATGCATAGGTGAATACCATCGGTCCAATAACGTTTGTTTTAAGCTCTTGTGAATGCCGGTAAATCAAGTTTTAACACCTAATTCATTGGTGTTCACTTCGCTTGGTCGATTTTGTGATAAAAGACGGGGCGAAGGAGCAAAGCTATGCCTGTCATAGGCTTTTACTGAATTATTTAATATTTTAGTTTCCTTATTTCGGTTTCACTGCATATCTTTCTTCAATGTTATGCTATTTTATTTTCTGCATAACGCTTTCGTGAGGAGGCTGTAAATGATTTTTGCATGACATTATCCTGTTTTCTTCAACCCTCCACTTTACGTCTACGGCAACTTAATTGCAAAATGGCGAAAATTTGATTGCGAAGCTGCTATTCACAGCTTACTAAAGAAATATGTGTACTCCGTAAACATACTGTGATCGCCAGAGGCACTCATAGTCCTTTTTGTGAAGGCAACATTGAAGCCCTACAACTATGTGAAAGTGAGTGGTTGCCGACGTCATGGAAGTTTCCCACTTTTTCGAACAACGCAGGTTTCCAGCGGCTCTCTGTTTACCTGGAACTTCGCATTCTGATGAGTACAGCATGAAAAGCTAAGCGATGTTGTGATGAGAGCTACAGGCATGTTCCTTGCACGTTCGTGTTGAAATATTCTAAAGTATTAAGGGCGTAAGCGCTGGTAACAAACGAAAAAATACAGAAAATTCATTGAAGCGAGAGTGAAATGTTCAAACACATTGTTTTTGCGTAATGTATAGATTGGCCCTTCCCAAACGGTTTAACGCCTCATCGTGACTGGGAAGTGTTCTTGGGTGTCGAACTGCGATGTACAGTGGAAGGATTCGTCCACAGGGCCTCTCAAGCTGAGAAGGAGTTCGACATCTCCATCAGAAGGCCTATCTAAGAGCAAACCAATACCAGGACCCGACTCCGTCTTAGTATCAAAGTCTCATGGTGGTAAATCTCCCTCTGATCCACAAGGGCTGCTACTGCCTTTAGTGGTGACGACCTGGGGCAGACTTCGGCCAAGCTGTCCTCGGGATTCCAGGAAAGCGCAATGGCTTAGAGAACAAATCTCCGAAAAATGGTGATTATGATGGGGCTCGCACAACTAATGATGACGGGCCGTTCAGTTGTTAAGTGTCGAGTATTTAGATTGATATCCTACCAATACCGAAAGAATCCCGTGGTAAGAAGCTCGGCGCAATATTGGAAGAAACAAATGAGCCGCATTATTTGATATTTTAAGAAATGAGCGAGGCTCAAGACCCACTATTACTATCTCCGAAGCCGACATCTTTTCCACCGAGCCCCTCGCTTTGTCTTTTTCACAGACAGTTTTCTACCCCTACGGTTCCATCAGTAATCACCAGTCAACGGGATCGCTCTGAAAAACACGACGTTTAACCCACCTAAGCTGAAAATGCAGTCGAAATTGCTATGTTTTCCTTGGTAATTACGGGTACGAAGCCGAAACGTGATCAGAGTTTCACGAATGCCGCAACATCATTGTGACTGTATTTCTCATAATACCTTGCCATAAAAAATAATCGGTAGTAGTTAAGAGTTAGAAATAATTGATAATTTTTCCAAAAGCTCCTCAACTTGTTGTCATTGAGATGCAACAAATATGATGCACGCGTTTGCAAAAAAACTGGTCTTGCTGCATTACATTTGGGGCACTCCACTGTCGGTCGTGTGGCGCAGTGGTCGGAGACGTCCTGCAGCACACACATGGAATTGATCCACACGTCCATGGTCCACCAAGTGCACCAGACTTCTTTAGGAGGATAGCAGCACTGGCTCGATACCTCGGTGAGCCACCGCGAGTCATTGTGAAGGCCAGATATGCATTCGGTATCCTCCAAATGATGCTTAATGAAGAATGCATGGCGCATCCCTCAGGGATTGATCAACACCGAGAGTTTTATTCTTTATTTATTTTATTTTCGGCCGTTTATTTTGACCTATGAAGCATTTTTTGCTGCACCTTAGTTAATCGGTGGCTCGTAGATTTTACTCTGTGCAAGAATTATGAAAGAAGCACTTTATCGAACGAGCCGCTCCGCCGGTAATTTGACGGGTTGTTGATTGTTATTACAGTTCCAACTGCTATCATGAGTGATTGTCAATGAATACAATGGATGGAGTCAATTATGTTGGCATAAATTCAACATAAGGTGCAAAAATAATTCAATTGCGGACAGCAATATGTTTACGCGATGGGCCACAGTACCACATGACAAATTATCATCATACATGCCATGCATACCATCAAAGCAATGGGGCAAAATGTCTTTCAATAGGTCGTCATGTTCTTAACCTGTCAGGTGCTTTATTTGTCCAAAAACTGTTGTCTATTGTCGAAAAGCCAATAGTTCCGTAACGAGGTGAAATTAGGCGTCGTCCTGTGTGTGCGGAACAAGATTAGCTGTTACTACGGTTGAGTTAATGAAGGAACATAGCATGAGCAAGTAAATAAATCGTCAGTAAAGGAAGGCTGTGAGCTTTTTAATACGCCGAATTTATTCCTTTGTTTTAAATTACAGGAGGAAAGTGCCATTAATTTGGCCTTAGTGACTGTTTTTAGCCTTTGAAAAACAACATGACATCTGTAGGAATCATATGGTACAAAAACGACCCCCACTGTGAAATTTTGATTAGCAACACTCAGCTCACAGTGAATTGTAATAATTACGACAAAAAGTACACAGTTTCCACGGCCGACTTTCTATTAACTTCGGGAATGATCATGTAATTCTTTATATTCTCCTCGTCGCAGTCATTAACGCGTTTCCGCGTTCTTCCCGCTCGCAACTTGCCCGTCTCCCTTTCATCGCGGCGGACAGGCGTCGCATTTTGGTTGCGACTGTTAAATACACACTGCAGAAATGATTCTGCATAGTATGATCTAGGGGCGCGTGTGGCGCAATGGTTGGAGGCGCCACTGCGACACGCACGTGGAATCCACCCCTGCGCCCATGGCCCACCAAGCCTTCCATCCCTCCGGGGTCGGCAAATTGGTACCAGACTCGTCTGGGAGGATAGCAGCACTGGCTCGATACATCGGCAGGCCACCGCGAGTCATTGTAAAGGCCAGATATGCATTCAATCACATACTTAATGAAGTCAAAAGATACTTAATGAAGTCGAATGCATGGCGCAGCCCTCAAAGATTGATTAACGCCGAGAGCTTTATCCTTTAGTTTTTTTTATTCTTCTGGTGCAAACACGAAGTGTTATTCTCTTTTTTATTGAAGAACGAGCTAACGTTTTGGAGGATTTTGCCTTCTTCAGAAAAAAAAAGGTTAGATTGACAGCAATTTATCAACCCAAAAACTTCCATAGCCAAACAGAGAAAGTGCTAAACCAACATTTCAACTACACTGAACACATAATAGCTTCTTCGCACACTCACCGCTTTCCATGAGTCTTTCACTGAAAATGTCACGTGTGTATCAACCACACAGAGTTCACATTGGTAGATAATATACATCTCACATCAAAACAGCAGTCTTGAATACTGCCCAATATCGCGTGTAATCATGAAGTACTCGTTCCTAGAGTTCATTTTCGGATTCCTGGAATTAATCCAGAATGCCTCGAAAATTTTACGCGCTTGCGTTTTCGACTTTTGTGCTAGGATTTTTACTTCTACTGCAAAATCTTTCCCGTTATGTCTCTATGTGCTATGCGTGCCCAATGGGGTACTTCGTCTAACATTCCGACTAGGTGTTTTTTTATGCAGACGCAGAGTGGTCTACCCGTATTGCCAGTGCATTCGTCGCCGCACGTTTTGCAAGAGATCAGATAAACAGCACCCAAACTAGTGGAATAAAGGTTCGATACAGTAAAATATAAAACGAGAACAGAATTGCAACGCGGTGCAACGAACATCATTTCATTGCTAATATTATCAATCTGCTTCACCAAGAGCGGTTTGACATTAGGTGGCCGAGTGTTTAGGCGATGGACTGATCATCCATGGTGTTTCCCGCTTTAGTTCGAATGTCATGCTGATCGAGAGTGTTGAACACGAAGTGCCAGAATTCCATTCCTATATTATCAATCCGCCTCATCATGAAGGGTTTGACATCAAGTGACCCAGTATTTAGGCGATGGATTGCTAATTCATTAGAGCTTCCCAGCGTGAGTTCGAATGTGATCCTGATCAAGAGTGTTGCAATCGGAGTGCAAAAATTCCATTGCTAGTATTATCAATCTGCCTCATGATAAAGGGTTTAGGATGGGGTGGCCTTGTGGTTAAGACCATATGCTTCTAATTCATTGGGGCTTGCCAGCGCGAGTTCGAATGTCACCCTGATCGGGAGTCTTGCACACGAGGTGCCAGCATTCCATTGCTAGTATTATCAATCTGCCTTATTTTAATGGTTTTGACGTCAGGTAGCCGAGCATTTAGGTGATCTGTTGCTAATTACGTCCGTATCCAAGTAAGTAAGTAAGTAAAGTTTAATTACCCAAGTTTGAGATTTAAGTTTTAACAGTTTTTCGAATTAGCTAGTAGAAAGACCATGCGAAAGATTCGACGCCAGCAACACATCTCTCTTTGCTCCACTTCGTGGTGAAGACCTGGATGCGCCCTTGCAATGTTAAGTCAGGACTCCAGGGATTACCAGGATGCACGACCAGCAATTGATCAGTGTCAGTACCTCGCACACTGGGTGCTCCCGTCTATGACGTTTGGCGATGAGACGACCGGTGAGAAGCCAGAAATTCTCGGGATACGCAGGACGTCATTAGCATCAGATCTGACAAGCACACGCACGACACGCCATGGAGATTGCTTCTTAATGTGCGCTTGTAATGCCAAAGCACTTTCCACAGACGCCAATCTTCGCGCCTTTCTTGCAGCTACAGATCGCATTAAATGTCATGTGATCGCATTACAAGGAACAAAAATCGAGAAGACCGACACACGCCAACTGAAAAACGGGCCTTTGTGATTCGTGGAGAGAAGGTCCCGTCACGAAATGTTGGCGTCGCAGGCTTTGTCGTCCACCCATCCATTGCCCATCTCGTCGGCTCATACGAGAAGACCGACACACGCCAACTGAAAAACGGGGCCTTTGTGATTCGTGGAGAGAAGGTCCCGTCACGAAATGTTGGCGTCGCAGGCTTTGTCGTCCACCCATCCATTGCCCATCTCGTCGGCTCATACGAAACATTTTGAACAAAGTCCTATCCAAACGTGACTGGCAGATTAAAAAAGACCCGACCGAAAACTATGAGCTGCTTGTCGAAGGACTGAAAAGCTGCTCCGAATCCGCCTCAGTTCCTCAGGCAAGAAGATCGGATCGCATCTCTACCACTACTAAGGAGTTGCTCGAAAACAGAAAAAAAAAAACTAAAAATTGATTCCACGGTTAGTAATACATGCCAGTTGCAGAAGAGCTTTGCAGAAAAATTTACAACGGTACAAACAGAAAAAACTGCTGGAAGCAGCAGAGAAAAGAAGCAGTCTGAAATAATGCCGTCGGGACTTATGTAATTATAATGTTCCGCTGTCAGCTCTGATGAAGGAAGATGAGATTGCCAAAACTTTCCGCCATGATATGGAATCAATAGCGAAAACGTTCTACACCAACCTTTTCCGTTCCACAATCCCCGTCACGGGCCCTAATATCCCCGCTGGAAAAACGCCACTTGGAATTCTTCCGTTGGAGGTTCGAGTTGCGATAGAAAGCATGGAAAGAGGCACAGCTCCAGGACCAGACAATATAATCGCCGATTTCCTTAGAGCTGGAGGCCACATTTTACATGTACTTCTCGCAGACCATATGACAGCATACCTTCAAAAGGAAAAAATTCCAGACCATTGGAAGACGTCGCGCACGGTCAACCTGCCTAAGAAAGGAGACCGAAAGGATCTTCGTAACTATCGTTCTATATGCCTGTTAAGTGTACTTTACAAGCTTCTCACAAAGATTATCCTCTCTTGCATATCAAAAACATTAGATGGGGGGCAACAAGTCGAACAAGCAAGATTTCGAAAAATATTTTGCTGCATGGAACACATCCAAACCAAATCAAGGGTCATCGAAGTCTGCCGGAAATACCACTTGTCTCTAGTCGTAAGTTTTTTCGACTGTGAAAAACCGTTTGACAGTGTCGATAAAAAAAGGATAAAACTCGTGTCACAACAAATACAATCCTATCAGCGCTCGTCGACCAAGGAGTGGACCCGTCCTTTATAAGAACTCTGTCCGACTGTTATCGGAACGAGACTACGAAAATACAGCTTTTCCATCAACCTCTTACCATACCCATAGAAAAAGGGATCCGACAGGGCGACACAATATCACCGAAGCTGCTTAGTATCGCACTGCAGTGGATAATGAAGCCACTCGATTGGGATGAGAAAGGCATACGTATTAATGGAAAATTCTCATCAAACCTTCGTTTTGCCGACGACATTGTCATCTTCTCAAGAAGTACTAGCGATAGCAGAGATAATGATCAACGAGCTCAACGAAGCGGGGATAAAGATCGGACTTCGCTAAATCGAAAGAAAACCCTGCTCATAAGAAACCCATGGTGCGAAGGCGATAAAATTGAATTGGGTGGTTCCTTCATTGCAGAGACCACCTCGTACGTATACCTTGGGCAATCAATGAACATGGAAAACAGCATGAAGGAAGAACTAGATAGAAGAAGGAAAGCACCTTGCGCCGCATTCGGGGCTCTCAAAGAAGCCACCGACCAACTGAAGAACCCGAAAGTCCGCGCTCATCTCTTCGATTCTACGGTCTTCCCAGCGCTCTGTTATACTGCAGAGACGTGGGTTGATGCTTCAACAACGTCAAGAATTCTTTGCACCACTCACAGAGCGCTTGAGCGATGTGTTCTGAAACATAATCGGCACTCTCAATGATTAGCGGGCATATGAAGCTCTGACCTTCGAAATCTGTCACATCTTCGAGATCCAGGAAAATATACATCGAGAGCGAAACATAGATGGGGGGATCACATAATGAGAACAGACAATAGATGGACAAAAAGAACAGTAGAGTGGACTCTAAGATAATGCGAACGTTTTTCTAGGATTACCACTTACATGATGGGTGGATGTGTTCGTAAACAAAGACAATCAGCTGTACACGCAGCTGCAGTTGTTCTAGAGACCACGGCATGAGATTCGCACGTGCTGCCATGCTCGAACAAGACAACAACCATGAACTACGATGGCTAGAAAAAGGAACGAATGGCATATGTGCTGGGGTCCGTACAGCTCGTGAAGACGGACCGTCCAAATCCAAGTAAGTAAGTGGCTAATTCATTGGGGTTTCCCGGGGTGTGTTCGAAGGTTATCCTGATCGAGAGTATTGCACACGAAGTGCCAGAATTCCATCATTCCATTGCTAGTGTTATCAAACGGCCTCGTAACAAAAAGTCTAGCATGAGGTCGCCTTGTGGTTAAGGCGATATGCTTCTAATTCATTGCGGCTTGCCAGCGTTAATTCGAATGTCATCCTGATCGAGACTGTTGCACTCGAGGTGCCAGATTTCCATTGCTAGTATTATCAATCTTCCTCATCATGAACGGTTTAGGATGAAATGGCCTTGTGGTTAGGGCGATATGCTCCTAATCCATTGAGGCTTTCCAGCGTGATTTCGAACGTCATCGTGATGGAGAATTTGTGCTGGATTTAGAAGCATTTCATTGTTAGAATTACCAGTCTTCATCATTACGAATGGTTTGACATGACGTGGCCAAGTATTTAGGCAATGGATTGCTAATTCATTGCGGCTTCACAACGCGAATTCGATGGTCATCCTGATCAATGGTTTTGCACACGAAGTGCAAGAATTCCATTGACGGTATTATCAATCTGCCTCATCATAAAGGTTTAAGAGTGAGGTGGCCTTATAGTTATAAGGCCACCTCACTCTTAAAGGTATGCTTCTGGCGATATGCTTCTAATCTATTGGGGCTTTCCAGCGTGAGTTCGAATTTCATCCAGATCGAGAGTGCTACAATGGAATTTGTAGCATTCCATTGTTAGAATTGCCAATTTTGTTTATCACGAAGGTTTTGATATAGGATAGCCGAATATTTAGGTGATTTGTTGCTAATTCATTGGGGCCTCCCAGGGTGAGTTCGAATGTCATCCTGATCGAGAGTGTTGCAATCAAAGTGCTAAGATTCCATTGATAGTATTGTCAATCTTCTTCATTATGAAGTGTTTAGGATGAGGTCGCCCTATGGTTAAGGTGATATGCTTTTAATTCATTGGGGCTTCCCAGCATGAGTTCGAATTTCATCCTTATCGAGAGACTTGCACACGAAGTGGCACGCTGGGAAGCAACAATACATTCCACTGCAGCATTTCATTGCTATTATTATCAATCTGCCTCATCATAAAGGGTTTAGGTTGAGGTGGCCTTGTGGTTAAGGCGATATGCTCTTAATCCACTGAGGCTTTCCAGCGTGAGTTCGAATTTCATCTTGATCGAGAGTTTTGCACTCGAGGTGCCAAATTTCCATTGTTAAAATTATTACTCTGCTTCATCACGAATGGTTTGACAACAGGTGGCCGAGTGTTTAGGTGTTCTGTTCCTAATTCATTGGGGCTTTCCAGCGTGTTCGAAGGTCATCCTGATCGAGAGTCTTACACTGCAACTTCGCATTCTGATGAGTACAGCATGAAAAGCTAAGCGATGTTGTGATGAGAGCTACAGGCATGTTCCTTGCACGTTCGTGTTCAAACATTCTAAGGTATTAAGGGCGTAAGCGCTGGTAATAAACGCAAAAATTCAGAAGATTCATTGAAGCGAGAGTGAAATGTTCAAACACATTGTTTTTGCGTAATGTATAGATTGGCCCTTCCCAAACGGTTTAACGCCTCATCGTGACTGGGAAGTGTTCTTCGGTGTTCAACTGCGATGTACAGTGGAAGGATTCGTCCACAGGGTCTCTCAAGCTGAGAAGGAGTTCGACGTCTCCATCAGAAGGCCTATCTAAGAGCAAACCAATACCAGGACCCGCCTCCGTCTTAGTATCAAAGTCTCATGGTGGTAAATCTCCCTCTGATCCACAAGGGCTGCTACTGCCTTTAGTGGTGACGACCTGGGGCAGACTTCGGCCAGGCTGTCCTCGGGATTCCAGAGAAGCACAATGGCTTAGAGAGCAAATCACCGAAAAGTGGTGATTATGATGGGGCTCGCACAACTAATGATGACGGCCCGTTCAGGTGTCACTGCTAATCCATTGGGGTTTCCCTCGTTAGTTCGAATCTACTCCTGATCGAGATTTTTGCATTGGAAGTGACGTCATTAAAATTCAAGCACTGGCAATATGCCTCAACATTCCCGATCGAGAGTCCCGCATGGGATCTGACTTCATTCCTCCTTAAGCACTAGCAACATCTCTCAACACTGGACGCGTCAGATTAGGTGGCCGGGTTTGAAGGCGAT
>MQTX01000079.1:0-46013 GCA_009735665.1 Angiostrongylus cantonensis
GCAGTTTAGGCACTCCTTCAAGTGAGCCATAAGTTGCTGGTTGGACAAGCCATGCATTTTTATTGTTCTTTCATGTTCAATGAGAAGTTCGTGGATGGCTTGCATTGCGGGGTCATTTGATACGTTGGTGTAAAACGCGGTAACGTCGAAAGACTCCATTACATATGCGTTGTTAGGAGACGCGCTACGTAGGCGTTCTAGGAACATTTGGGTGTTCATGAAGTGAGCTGGGAAGTGGTTAAGCAGTTGAGTGAGCACTAAGCTTAGAAACCACGTTATTCTATCCGTTGGCCCGTCTACGTAGCTGATGTTTGGTCTAACCTTAAATGGTGACGGATTGATTGACGCAACATCATCAGCTGATAATAACTTATGTGCTTTAATGAGTGTAAGACGGGACACGTTGGTCTATCTATTTTATAGTGTGAGATAACAGATGGTTTTAACCCTGCTGTCTTTGCCACTTCGACCCATTGGCTGTTTAGTTTTCGGTATTGACTTCTGTGTTCCTTTTCAGATGATGGGCGATAAAGCGGAGTATCACTAAGATGTACCTCTGTTATCCCAACATTTAACTGGCGAGGATTAACTACAAACTCTCTCCCCATTATCGCTAACTGATAGTCGAATGGTCTTTGATTTAATTAGATCTCTTATTTCTCGCAGACTACATAATGTGCGGCTGTGAGGTCATACACAAAACTTCTGCCGCGATAGTGGTTCAGGGTTTTGAGAACGTCGTCCGAAAACATGCGTAATTTCATGTCAACTTTCACGTTAGGGTCCTACTGTCTAAAAACGCTCTAGAGAAAGGAGACGATGGTAGTCTCGCCACTTCTTGACTTTCTTTCTTATTCAATATTTCCTGCTTGGTCTGACTGCGGAGTCGATCTTGAAGCTCATACAAATTGCATGCGATTCCACGCACAGTTGCTTTAGAAATGGGTTGTAATGGTGCAAAACTTGGGCCCAAACCTAATAATGAGCACCCGCTTTCAGGTATAGGCATGCCCTCAAATATGGTGACCCTGGATTTTCTTGGTGCGTTGTCAACAGCCTTTTGACTGCTATCAGGAGCGCAAAAAATCCCTTTACGGTTTCTTGAAGCCGAGATCTGTGAGTTACTCAAAAGATTCTCAAATTTTCGTTGTAGAGCTTTTTCGGCATAAGACCTAATATTGTTGCATACCAATACTGACCCACGAACTATTGTCGTCCAAAGGTGATCCTCCGAACACAAAGAACAAAAATGTTCCTTCGACACACAGCTCTTCATTCTGGCGTACATTTCGTTGGGCTTGCTTTGTAGTGCGGCTTTAAGTAGGTCCATTTCGATGCCTCGCACTTGTTGGCTGTCCTCTGGTCGACTGCGCATCTCGTGAAGCCGTTTCCGTTTTATGAACTTCGGCACGACCCGGTGTTGAATGCAGCGGCGGAGAAAGTGGATCTGTTGTCTACACAAGACGATCTTTTGTCTAAGTGACACCGCTTCCTTCACAAGTTGAAAGTATTTTACTGGTACATCTCGCAACTGTTCCCAAAACTGACTTTCTATTAACCTCAGCAGTGGATTATAAATGAGTCGTTTTCTTTCTCAGCAATCGTGACGTTGTTAAACAGCACACGTTTACTTCCATACAATAACACATATACAACACAACTGTAGCTGACGTTTCTGCAGAATCGCTTTCTTCAAGCATCTATGGTGCATCGCAGCGTAATGGGCTAAATACCAGCGTTTAAATTTTTACTCTTATTCCAGGAACTACGGAATGTTATGGCACTCGAACCAACCGATAGTTCAGCACCTGAGTCCGTATTCAAGCAGTTGAAGCCAAGCGAAAAGCGCTACTCGCTACTTCACAAAACAGAACTCTAAGAGAAAAAAGTGCTCCCTTTCCATTATGTTGTGTACTTCTAAGATCAACTTCGGAGAAAGTCGCTTTTCAATTGTTTGTGATTTCATGATATAGGATTAACAAGGACATAAATATACTTTCACTCATTCGCTTTTAAAAAGTCGTTCAACAAAGTCTCTGTTTCAACCTACAATTTAGTCACTGCCGAACTGTTCTCGGCTAAGTGAATTTCTCAAAGATCAGAAACGGAGAGGCAGGCACAGCAAGATTCAGGCATTTCAAGACTCGTCCCGAATGTTTTTCTTGTAGCAAGAATCAGACTTGCATGACAGTTCGTGAAAATAGATTAAAAGGCAAAGGAAGTATTTCTGGGCAGTCTTTAAACGTGGTTTCCTAAGAATGCTCTGTTTCCGTGATTCCCGTGTGATTCACGAAGGATTTACAGTAATGTGGAGTCGTAAAATGGTGATACCTTGGTCAATGAACGCCGCTTATCAAATCAGCAGGTAGTCGTCGTTCATTCTGCTCCTCACTCTGTGATATAATCGGCTACTTCCACTTCATTTCTGACATGACTAGTTTTTGCGATGAAATGCATTGGAAAAAATGGATTTCGCCCACTTTGACCACCCTCACAATTACACCAAACAATGCATATCCTGCTTCAGGCGCGAAGCAAAATAAGCAAAATGTATTACCGTTTCACCCGTTGCACACCCAAGTCTTCTTTCATAGACTCCACATAGTCGTGTATAACAAAACTGGAAGACTTTCGTGAATGACAGACGCGAGGAAACGAGTCGAATTTAAGAAGTGCTGGGACCTGCACTGTAGATGTGAAGAAGGTTCATATTTAAAAAAAAAAGGTGGCTATGAGTAAAAAGACATCGATATTAGCTTTGTTGTACTGCATGCTGATGGTGATGGGACAAAAAGGAGTAGTACCGACCTTACTATCCGCACATGCCTTTCATAACCTCCCTCTTCCTTTCCTTTCTCCATATTAATGTGAAAGGTTTTTCTGTTTTATCTCCGCCTCCTTTTCCTTTCTCTATGTCAATGTGAAAGGCTTCCCAATTTTCCCGGTCCCGGTATGTCTTTTTTAGATCTCGTTCCCTGTTTTTAAGTCGGAATCGAGTTAGTTTTTCAAGTTCCACTGATATTGTTAACGTTAATTTATGTTTATTAGACAATAAAAGCATTATTAAACAAAATCACTTTTTTACAATTTATGAATGTAAGGAAAAGTTATGGATACGACCCGACAGCAAAATTCACAAGCATGAGGCAAAGGGTATGTGAGGACACTGAGAAAAGAACGAGAGCAAGAAAAAAAAAGGAAAAGATGTGATCAACCTAAAAAATATGAGGCAAACGGGAAAAGATGAACTATTCGAAAATCGAATAAAGAGATACAATTGTGAAAGATTGCCCATTTTTTGGCCAATGAAAGGAAAACTAGGTAAGGTGAGCAAATGAATTCCCGAAAAGACATCGGTTATCTTGAATAATTGAAAAATGTTCTAGACAATAAAATGATTAGAATTGCATCTGTTTGAGCTTGCAGCGCTGTTTTTATGAAGCAATACTGTTAGGCACATATGATGAGTACCAAAGAGGAGAATGGACACATTTCAAGAACTAATTCCTTTGAGACATTGTTTGAAATACTCTTAGAAAGGTTTCACTGGAAAGCAGACCGTAAAAATGCGAAAGTGACGATTGGCTTTCAATCCTTGTTAGTTTTTCGTAATACGATTATCTCTACTTTCTATTTTATATTTCATATTTAAATCGATGAATTTGTGTTTTCAGGGAATTCCTGATCCTAAGGGAAGGGCTAGGGGATATAAAAAATCATGTTTCCGTAGTGCTGCAACTTACAGCGTAAGTTCTACAGCTCCTGAATTTGGTTTCCTGACCAAGAACTTATAACCTTAGGTAAGAAATTTCAATCTATAGCACTTGACATTCAGTGTTCTGTGAGGTCACAACGATCCGCTCATGACGATTACTGTAACGGTGGGCCGTTGTGGTAACGCAGAGAGCGCACAACTGCTTGGACAGTTCTGTTCGGATGGTGGTGAACGAATAGGCTCATTGCCTACCGGAATGCCTACGGTTGGCGACTCATATCGAGGGGGATAGAGGTACTGAATGGCCAGCGGAGGCGCGTCCGGGCTGGTAGGTGATGACGGAGCCGTGCTGGACAGCGAGCGCAGTGGATCGAAGATCACGCCTTTTTCTATGTCGGAATAGAGAGGTGGTGGAGTCTGGCTGGAGGCAACTGCTGCAATAGAAATTAGAAATAGTGCAATCCATCATTCCGTTTTTAAATTTACCATACTTGAAAGGTAGAAAGGTAGAACAAGATCCGGAAGAAATAGGTGTGTGTATTCGCAGGTCTTGGAGGAGATTTGCAACGGGCAACGCTGGGGTTCCGAATACGGAACACCGATCGAACAGTGATCTAGTGCGTTTTTTTTAAAACGTTCTCTACTTATCTAGTCTAACGACTGGGTAGCTCTTATGTGTCAAGTTGCTATATACGACATAGTGTTCGTCCCAGTAGTGTGCTATCCGGAAGCCTAACTTAGGGTGTAGTAATGGGAGAAGTCGCCGTCGTCGCGGAAGATACGTATTCGCAAGGTGCGGAATCTCCTTATCCATAAAAGCATTTGGTAGAGATCAAAAAGTTTGCAATATCAGCGGATAGCATTGAAATTGAAAATGTGTTATAACCGGAATCATGAACCTCATGATGACGGCTCACTTAGGTACTCAAGTAATTTTAGTAGTTCCTTAATATGGAAAATTCCAGAAACAACCGACTGATTTGGGAAACTGTTTGATTTCATATTTAGTTAAAAGAATCTAAACATTTTCATCTACAGCAAATGTTCTTCATGTGCTTCAGGTATCAGTGATGTCATTAAGCTCAGTAAAGTGCAATACATTTTCTTAATGGATGAGCCTCCCCATGAACCCTGTAAAGTGATAAAATGCTGATGATATCAAAGCGTAAATTACAACAACACATCCGAATCACAACTGTATAGGAAATCCCCACTCTCAAAACTCACCAACGTCGTATTTCGGTGGGGGTGGTAGTTGCCGTATGATCCGCCCAAAGTTTCGTCGTCGTAACGGTTCCACTCTCGGCGCTGGAAAGTTGGTAAGGTTTGATTCTGGATGATCTCAAAGAATGGAGGAAGGAACTGCCGAAAATGATTAAATACTAAAGATAGCAGCAATGGAATGAAGTTCTGATCGACAAGAGTTACTTGTCCACTTAAGTCAGTTGAACATAACAAAATTAGGCGGTTGATATTGATGTCAGGGCTTCGGCCATATTTGACCTTTCAAGCCTTTCTGATCAATGGATTATTCAAAAATAGGAGTAAATAGAGTGCTGTTGTTGCATATTTTCTACAGCTGCTGTTATCGACATTAAAGGAAGTCACATTTTCAAACGGCCGCGAAACTTTAAACAGGAAGTAGTCTCAGCCATTTCTTTTTCCCTCAGCGAAAATTTCAAGATATTTTAACAAACCGAAACCACCATTCATATACGGCTAAGGGAGTTACTACTGATTTCGATAAGGTAATCAACCACGTTACTGTATCAGCTTCAATTGTTTTATCCCCATGAGAAGTAAATCCTAGACTGTACAAAGTATTTGGATGCCCAGTAACGCTTCTTGCCTCACGATTGGTAGCCAGGAATTGTTGGAGATTTACGTCATCAAGAGTTTGGTGTTAATCAATCCCTCAATGAAGAGCCATGGATTTGATCCGACTCCTTCACGAATCGTAGTGTACATTGTATGCGGTGTATTCGCAATTTGTAATGACTTTCGAAAATCCGCCAATGTACCAAATCAATGCATTCGTCGCACGGACAGATTTGGCACTAGTGCCCCGTAAAAACAAGATGCTGTATTAATTGGGGGTGTGAGCTTTAAACAACGATGACGTATGTATTCATACGACTGTAATGTACATCGTCCCCTACCGCTGCGCTACGCAGCTACTAAAATATTACATTTCATTTTATTTCACTATGTCATATTTTTTCATCACTATAGAGAGTAACATTAATTGAATAGAAAGAAACTCACGACCATCGTAGTTTTTGATGATCATGCACACTATACAGCAGCACAGGAATAGAACGAACAACACCGGGCAAGAGATTACCACCAGGACCTCCCACAGTTGCGTCGGGCGTGACTCCACTGTTCCTACAAGCCTTTAATTCGCAACCAACTGAACATGAATTGAAAATGGGGAGGTTTACGACGGACTTTTAAACTACCAGCAGTGGACTCTGTTGATGGTTGCATGTTTGATTATAATTTCGGTATCGAACTTTGTTTAATGGCGTCGTGGATAGTAAACATTATGTTGTATTGAGAAGCTATGATGAGGGTCACATAATGCTTTATTTTGACTACGATTCCCAACGCTTTGTCTTCTTCAAAGCTGCAAGGATTCGAATCGAGTGCCTACAGCGATTGATGCGTCTTAAAGTATGAGCCTTCGTAACCTCACCCAGTCGAATCTGGCATTTCACGCGGACAATCACTGCTCTGAAGAAGCCAATGAAGCCGAAACGTTAGTATAATAAAGCATTGCCGTATTTTAAACAGCACATTGTTATACCTTTCACTAAATGTACCATCTAGATAGCTTTTAGTACAAACTATTTCGTCACATAGTTTACTTCTAAGATTCAAGATATTTTTATCAAATATTAAAGTACAATAATATTACAGTACAGCAACAATGTTGCTGAGGCATTTGCAAAACTTCGGACCGCACGTGTTTGCGGCGGAGAACGAACGCACTATTGCCCTTTCCGTGGGCCAACGCGCTCACCACCACACCATGCGGGTCTTTCGTTTCAGCTGTTTCTCAGCAAGTTTTCTTTGATCGGTGTCATCAGCAATCACCCGTCAACGGGATTAAGCAATATTTAGGCACATATTAGTATCCACTGCATTCCCATTCAATTTTTTAAAATTTAAACAGAGTGAGACCTTCTCATCATCAGATTTTTTCGAAACCACTTTAATATCACTGCACCACCAGCCGACATCTATGACTTAGAGAAGTCATTGCGTTTTGTTGGACGAACTCGCCTGTTCTATCGTTTCTCTAATGAAGAAGCAAGCCTTCTGTTGAAAAACCAAAGATTAGAGTTGGAATGTTGGTCGAGCAGTGTTACACAACTCTGCCTCATACAGCATGCCCGCCAAATCACTTGCTTGCGGACTAGAATTGTTCGAGGGTCTCGGTATCCTGTGACAGAGATGCCTCAGAAACTAAAGCAAGACCTGAACTGCTTTCAATGACTTCATAACCTTCACAAGTTCGAAGTTCTAGCAAACCAAAATACACAAACTTGCCTCTCGCAAAATAATAGGATGCTAGTGAATTTTAGTCCGGTTAGTAGAGTTTATTCCGAGCTGAGATATGATGCTTTAAAGGTACACGGTGAAGTCGTGCATCAATTTCCCAACCACCTAGTAAGGCAACGCTTGGTGCTTGTTTTTTGACAACTAACAATAATTCTTTCATGACTGGAGCATGTTAGAATTCAAGAAATTCAGAAGAATGCAGACGAGGTCCTATCAATCAGAAGGTATAAATGACTTTTCAAGAATATTTTTCCAATTTTAAATTTGTTTTTGAATATTTCAACGCAAGTGCGGCACCTCAAACATCAATCAAGAGCTTTATTGTTCCGTTTGTTTATTCCTATTGAGAGGTCTGAGTCAAGCACTCTTGGCTGTGAGTTTGCCAGGTATATCAGCTTAATTGTGGTTACAGTTCACATAATACTCTGCCTTGAAAAAATAATGGCCAGTAGGTAAAGGATAAAGCTCTCTGCGTTGATGAATCCCTGAGGGATGAGCCATGCATTCGACTTCATTAAGTATCGTTGGAGGTGATTGAATGCATATCTGGCCTTTACAATGACTCGCGGTGGTCGGCCGATGTATCGAGCCAGTGCTGCTATCCTCCCAGACAAGTCTGGTACCAATTTGCCGACCCCGGAGAGATGGAAGGCTTGGTGGGCCATGGGCGCATTCCACGTGCGCGTCGCAGTGGCGCCTCCAACCACTGCGCCACACGCGCCCTGGCCAGCAGGTAAAAAGTTAAGTATTATCGTTTTGACCGCAGCCTAACCTTAACTGGGTTCAACATCGTTTTGTTTGTCTCGAATCACTGCCGTTTACGGATGATTGCTGACGGCACCGTTAGCTGGAAAACTAGCTGAAAAAATAGCAGACGAAAGGCCTGAGTGGTGCAGTTGGCAGTATATAAGTTCCCGGAAAGAGTAATCCTGTGTTTAAATTTGGCCAGTGGTATAAGTTTTGCAAATATCTCATCTTCATCGTGGCCCCTGTTGAGGGTTCAGATGAAAAAGTTGGTCGAACTCTATCGCTATTTACGTTACGCTATTAAGGGAATGAACATAAGCTATACATTACACTACAATCGGAGGAGTTGTGAAGAAGCCGGCAACCAAGACATCGCGGTTAATCCCTTGAAAGTATGGTTCAGTTAGCGTTATGAAATGGGTTTGAATAGAAATCACCAATTCGATCTAGTCATTGATGATAAACACTGAGAAGCATTGTTTACACTTAATGAAATTCCCAGCAGTATTCGTATAAATAGAATTTTATCGTGGCTGAACGGGGTGGGTGTTTGTGTTCAGTTTGTTGGTGAGCCACGTACACGTAAATACTTGCACTTCCACTGATAATAGCACTTCCTTGGTTGTTGATGGCTTCTGCTGGCGGTTAGATGAAAACAGAAATG
This sequence comes from Angiostrongylus cantonensis, assembly GCA_009735665.1. Lineage (NCBI taxonomy): Eukaryota > Metazoa > Nematoda > Chromadorea > Rhabditida > Metastrongylidae > Angiostrongylus > Angiostrongylus cantonensis. The sequence continues at coordinate 8,694 of MQTX01000079.1, forward strand.
AGAAACGCTGAAGTCACTCTGATTTTGAAAGAAATTTCTGGTAAAAAAATAAGCTTAAAAAGTTTCCAGTAAAGTGGGAATACTTGTAAATATGAAATGACCATGATAAGGAACAAAAGCAAGGAACTGAAGAAAAAAATGGGCAAGACATTTGGCAGAAGACAGACTCCAAGTAATTTGCAATGGCGAAGGTGAATCGCACCTGATCTCCTCACAAATAAGAGCAGCATTTATTATGTATTGGTGACATTACTGGTAAAAAGAAAGAAAGGCTTATAGGTAAATAATGTTATGGGTTAGCAGAGATCGTTGCTTTCCCTCAAATAAGCAATGACAATACAGAATTTTTAAAAAATAGAATAATCAAGTTACCTGGCGGAAAAATCATAGTGACGTTGACGGTGTCTACTATTCCGTCTGGCAATAACGATTCACTCATTGTTACTGGAAGACGTGCATTGTGAAAATGAACGTAGTATAAAAAAGCACGAAATAGACGGGCGACGAAAGGGACGGTATGAAAAAGTGTACACAAATGCTCGGCGAAACACCGAAATCGAAGCGAATGTCATTCCGAGAGGTTTTATCAGCCAAACTTTGAATAGGGAAACCAATCACGGCTGTATGAGGAAAGTCATAACTGTGCGGCTGATCAGCGCACCAAGGTGAAGAACCTCTAAGTGGATGAAACCCCTGAAGCGTTTTGATGAAGGAAATCTCATTCGTGCGGTGTTCGCTCTGCTGAATGAGACGGTGGGACGATGAAGACCTCATACTGCGAAGACGAACGGATGTGGAGGTTCGACTCGTGTTAATGCGGCTGCGAAGAAGACGAAGACGTCGAATCGTAAGCCGAGTAATTATTTCTCTATATCAACCTCCTATCAGCTCAATTGTATTTATCAGAAATATAGAAAAAGAAAATCAAAGATAGGCCACTTTCCCAGAAAAATAGGAAAAACAAAGCGCAAGCACAAATGACGAATTGTAATGTTTCTAATGCAATGTTTGCTCTACATCGAAATAAAAATTGGTAAAAATAATACGGCAAATACGAGCTGAGCAAAAAACTGTATAAAAATTCGTACGAATACAAAAAATGCTTTCTTCAGCACATTACATCCAGAACTCAAAAAAGGGAAAGATTCAAAATAGAACCACGAAGAAAAAAATAGCACCTGGAAAAGAACGAAAGCTAAAACTAGAACTAGAAATGTCAGCTTTTTATCCACTACCTGTTACAATTTTTCACGGCAAAGTATTATATGTGATACGACCACAATGATCTCCCCTTTAAGGAATAGCATGGTGTGGTGGTGAACGCGTTAGCCTCAGAAAGAGTAATAGCGCTTTCGTTCTCAAGTGCAAACACCTGCGGTCCGGAGTTTTACTAATAGCTTAACATCACTGTGGTTAGAACTAAGAAAATTATTCATGAAACGTTCCAAATTCAGATAATACTAATAACATAGGATTACTGCCTACTCAGTACCGCCAGATCACGGCATTTGGTGAGGGTCGCAAATATGATGTATCCTATTGAAACTTTCCCAGGTAGTTTTTCTGGAAAAAAAACCCAGTAGAATTTTTAAATTCGTTTGATGATGATCAACTTCAAAGGCACACTTGGATCAATTCCACTTATGCTGTAACAAATAACTCAGTAATCAACGATTTGACAGAAATCTGTTTCACTTCATTTGGTTCTGAGTGTTTGGACAAGTAAACAGAATATATAGGCATCAGCTATTTAAAAAAATCTTAGCGAAAAACATTTAGTGTAAAAAACAGAAAAAAAGATGGAAAGTTTGCAGTTCCAGATTCAGTTCTTCTCGCGTTAGTTCCAGTTATAACCATTTGACAGCATTCATTTCACAAAGCCAACTGAAGCATTCCTAATTTCTGTTATTCAGTTCGTGTATGGGAAGGCAAGGGATAGAATCGAGAGATTAAATGGATAGCAACAATGGAAGCGGCGTACTCGTTAGCTTGGTCTAATGAACGGCATTGTACCAAGTTGTTTGAGAGCGAGTAGAGCTTTCCTTCTTTGCAATTTACTTTATTAATCGGAAAAGCAATCACGCGTCTCGTGTGAATTCCTGCCAAGAAGATAAGAGCTTTAGTTGTCCCACAGCGGTAAACTTCCAAGTTTCTATTGTTAAGGAATCATTTAGAACCATTTTGTGTGGGCATGAAAAATAAAACTAATATCGACTTTCCAATAAAACTAGTAGTTGGAGGCAGGTAGCGCAGTGGTAGCGATGCCTTTTAGCTCGAACAAAGCGAGGGTTCGACAGTACGTGAGTCCCACTAAGCATCCCAACACTCATGAGTCAGAAATTGGTAGCACTTGCCTAGAGTAAGGTCACCCTTTCAAAAACATTGATAAGAAAGATGAAAATCCTCAAGAAGCAGCAGAACCTACATACAAAAGTTCGAAGACCTTCGTACATGGCAGATGCGTGCAAACGAATCGAGCCGAAGAGCTGCTCGGATTCGCCAAGAAACAAAACCTATAAAATTTTTGTGAAGTAGGCCTACTTTCGAAGAATAATCAGAGAAATATTACAAAAATGTTTGGGTTAAACGATTCTGAAGTCTCGTAATATATCCTGAATAATTAGAAGAGTTGATTAGGTAACACAATTCTGTGATAATTACCAGTATAATATCGTAGATTAACTGCTTGGTTCAAAACATTTCCTAAAAGATCCATCTTGGCAAATGTGAAGAAATGAAAGTAATTTACGAAATCCCAGAACCGGCTTTCTAGCCTCAGTATTAATTAGTAGTTCACTATTTTCTTGACGAGCAGGCAAGAGGCTGTTAGTGCACTATTTGGTTACAACAGCTGAACTTTAGGCGATCTCGTGTTTTTGAGAGCCTCAAAAGGTGAAAATGAGAGCAGCTTCTTCTAAACACATTGACCTTCTAATGAAACACTCAGCTTGCAGGCTCCAAAGAAAATAAAGCCGCTGAAAACTGCGCTATTGTGAATAAATATCATAATAAAAACCACACTCTCATCAAGAAAGCAACGAATTAATGAAGAAAATGTTTTGCAGAACTTCTTGACTAGACTAAAATGTGATTGTACGAGTAACACTGCGGCAAGTCCCTCTGCGAGCCACAATACCAAAAAGGCCTGTCATGAAAACCTGAGAACGCCTTAGTACGGCTGCTTCGGCATTTTAAAGAATGTCATAATCGAGAAACATTAAAGATACTGGAAAGAAAATATCAGTTCTTCAGGACAATAAAATGAATAGAAGAAGTGGGACGATCGGCATGATTTTTTATAAGATCATCCAAGTATCTAAGAAAGAGCGCCAGAAGAACGTTACTAGCGGGCTGTGGTTGAACGATAGAGAACGGAGGATCTCATCGAGAAAAACGAGCAGGATAAATAGTAATGAAAAGCCACATTAATGAAAAAGAAGCGAAGAAACCATTGACTTCTGAAAAGCTTTCTGAATGCAGAACAGAAGTGGGTGCAAAAGCTCTCAAAATGTGACCGACAAGACTTTCCTGATGGGAGGAAGTCATGTCGAGATTTTCATTGAGAAGAGAAACTATTGTTGTGCTTGCTGCAAACGTGAAAAATAAATAATATTGAGGATTAACGGAAGGGTTGTTATCATCAACGAACCTTCCTAGGTTCAGAGGAAAAAAAATTCGAAAGAAAACAATGAGTTTGTCAAGAATCAAGAGAAAACATATTCCACTGAGCATCTTGGCGTTTCTCGATGGCACCTTGTTCTTCGCTCCTCTGCTTTTAAACTTTCTTCTGTTAACCATCTCTTTACACTTTTCAATAGAACGTCCTTGAAACTCGTCCGATCTCATATTTTTCATTAATTCTTTCAAAGGAGAAAAGCGAACTAAAATCCCCTGTGGTCAATTTGCATTCGGCACAGTACAACAAATTTATGAGGACGTTGGTTTTTTAACAACTGGCTGTAATTTTTCAACAATCATAGCGCCTAAGGAATAGAGAATTTTCCAGGTTTCTGAGAGGCTCTAATAACTCCATCAGTAAGAATAATTTTTGTAAAATGGTATTTCAGTTTCAAATTTTTTTAATAGTTAAAAGGTTCAAAAAATGATGAACAGAACCCGAATGTTTCATCCGAGCCACATCGACGAGACTTAGGAGAAACACTGAACGATGCTTTGTCGATTGTTTGTTTGAAATTCGCGCCTTGACGAAAAAGAAGCGAAAAAACAAGTACGGTAAGCTTTAAAATTTAGGATTCACTTTTCGAAAAAAACAAGCTGTGCACCTCGTTGTTAATGAACTAAACGTTCTAGTAGTTTTCATTCCAATTGATAAGGTTCATGATTAAAGAGGACGGATTGCACAGTGATAATGTCCATCATCACAAATATTGTGCTAGTCCGATTCTACGCCAGGCCAACCAAGCCTCTCATCCTCCTGGGGTCGTGAAATTGGTAGCGGACTCTCTTGGGAAGGAAATCGCGCTCTTTTGGATATGGATTTCCAATTGGAAACGCTCCACGCTGGCTATCTCAGGACTCCAGAGAGAATTGCTCGGCCAGCACTCTACGACATTCAAGATGAAATGAAAACCCTCAAGCAGCAACTGAAGCCACACGTAAAAGTTTGAAGGTCTTCGTAGAGAATGAATGCGAGGAAACGAACTGAATGTGAGAAGGGCTGAGATGGGCACAGCAGACGTGAAGACGGATCAAACAAAATGAAATAAATATTTCATATAGTACACTGTCATTAAAAAAAGGGTAGGCATTAAACAACAAGTGAAAATAACTAATAGGTGACATTATTCTGAATACTATCAGTTCCCCAATGACTTCCGCAATAAACACGGCATAGGGGAGTGTGTAGTGCAGTGATTAGACCTGCAATACAGACGTAGTCGGGTTGATCGCACACTCAGAGCTCACATAGCCTTCCATCCCTCCGGGTTCGGCAAATGCACACCGAACTTGCCTGGAAGGATAGCAAAGATATCCATTAGACGACCTCTAGCGATGCTTAATACAGTACTATTCATGACCCAACTCTCAGATTCGTTCGATAGGCTCGATCTCGAGTAATGAGAGAGTTGGTAAACAGAGAAGCAGTAGATGTGAAGACTGGTCGAATAAAATAAGGTGAAAAACAGTTCCAAATTAAAAATCCATTCATGGAAAACCTGCTAGGAACATTAAAAAACCCAAAATAGTTGCATTTCTATACTAATAACATTACAGTGAAATATCTAGCAGGATGGAACACAACTTCGAAATGTTGAAAAATTTGAAAGCAGTGGTTGAATGACTAGACTTTAAGAGCAGTCGTAAGTTAATATAGAGGGATTCATTAAAAAGCTCACCCAGAATGATGCAAGGATGTTTCAGTGGTTAGGTCAATGCTTATTTACAGACTTCTGTTCAAGTAGTGACAGAAATGGTAATGTGAAAAAGGCCTTTAACACGGCACAGAAAACATGTGAAATTCAGAGGATACGAAAGCCAGGACAGTAAACTGTTTTGTACTACGCCGTGTAAGCGTATATGAAAAATGTTTGACAACTTTACACTTTTATTAAGAATAGGTTAACAGATTTCCTAATCGAGTGCTAGAAATGTCGCTACCTCGATACCATGTTACTGCACCATCAAGCTCTCCATCTCTCTAGGGTCGGCAAATTTGTACAGACCTGTTTGGGAGGATACCGGCACTGACTTGATATATCGGTAGATCCCGCAAGTCATTGTTTACGCCAGAGATGCATTCGATATTTTCCAACGGTGGTTAGTGAAATCGAATTCATGTCGTATTCCTGAGGGTTTAGTTTGGCCGTTTTCTTAATGCTCCTTTGCTCAAGTTTATATATACGTATGCATATATGTATACACATAATTTTGACTAGAAATTCTAGGAAATTCTAGGAAAAAAAGGAGGGAGGAACTGAGGAACATTCGGCGAAAGTTATCTCTAAGCTGGAAATAAGGCTTGCATGCTTAGATGTCGCACCGTGCTTGGTGTGCCGCCATCATTCACGGAAGGAGTCGATTACGGGCTCAGGTTCGGCCACAGTTTGAGCAGTTGTCCTCCTTTCCAACTCTTTATTGATGTCAGTACAGAGTGGCTTTCCTTGGAATATTAAAATGTCTCCCTACAGTGTTCTCGGATCTTCAGTGCAGGTAGTGAGATTCCTTATAGTAGCAGCGATTTCTACGGCTAATTCACAGATCGATCGAGCGATAACGATACGATCAATGGTGTTGCACAAATTGTTACAATGTGAACAGCAAGTGAAAAGATAAATTGCTGAAGACTTGTAAGCTCAAATACGGTAGGAATTGAAAAAATGGGAGTTCGTTAGACGCCGATGAGATCTGGTTCAGTCAAAATTTCGCAAATATGACCACCCTGTTTACCTTTATACTGTACTCTACACACTGAACACTGTTGCCGTGATTCACATAGAAACTCGGGGCAGCAGACAAAGAACAGGCAGAAAATTGGAGGCAGCGTCATGGAATCACGTGAATGTGTGTGCTGTTATGGAGCTGTTGTGATTCCGACGACGGGAAAGCTGAAGCGACGCAGTTCAGCTTTGTCGGCAGTGATCTAAGCGGTCAGAAACCACCGAGTTTAAAACGACAAAAAAGAGTCATTTTAAAAAAACGTCCTTCGTAGTAACACGCAAGTACTGTAAAAACAAGCTTGTCGTGAAGAAAGCAACATGAGCAGAGGATATTGCTGATTCTGAGATGGTTCTGAGATGGACATGCGAGTGATCAACACTAGTGGAGTCAAAGAGGCCTCTATTCGCTTTTAATTCATTATGTGCAAAGATAGTTTAAAATATCGTTGGTGATCAATTAGGAGCTAGTATGGAAGAGAGTATAGAAAAACGTACAATATATTGACTAAAGAGTTGCACAGGGAAACCATAGCCTTGGTCTAAGAGGCCTGGACGAAAACAAACGCCAGAGTTAACAAAACTTCCCTGAGCTATAAATTTCCTTTGTCAGGTCCATGCATAAAAACTATGCATAAAAACTGGATAAACAGCATAAGGGCAGCATAATATTACTACTTTGCAGGATATGCTGAAAGCTATATAAACAAGGAGCAAGGCATCATAGTACGATAGGATTACAATAGAGCAGGCACTGCACTCAAGTGGGGATTCAATGAACAAGATACAGTATGATGGAAAAGTGAGACCGGTAAGACAGCAAATTTGCAAAAGGCACTACAAAATCTGTACCACCCTTAAATCGTAAGCGCATTTACTTTTTGTGCTAAGAAGAAATAGTTTCGAATAAATCTGAGCAATAACTTCTTCAATAACGCTCGTGTGTTTATGTTCCAAAACAGGGCGGTGTAGAGCGTAGAACGACAGGATTACAATAGAGCAGGCACTGCACTCAAGTGGGGATTCAATGAACAAGATACAGTATGATGGAAAAGTGAGACCGGTAAGACAGCAAATTTGCAAAAGGCACTACAAAATCTGTACCACCCTTAAATCGTAAGCGCATTTACTTTTTGTGCTAAGAAGAAATAGTTTCGAATAAATCTGAGCAATAACTTCTTCAATAACGCTCGTGTGTTTATGTTCCAAAACAGGGCGGTGTAGAGCGCAGAAGTTAGAAGCGCCTCGGAACACTAACGTGGTCACCGGTCCCCTCACGCGTTTGGCGCAAACAATTCGTCTACCTAAGTGGATAAAATCATTGTCATATCAGGGGCTAAGTAAATCATTGTATAGGCTACATCAACTTTCAGTCACCGGTATGATGCTTTACAGAGTCGAATGCATTGTCCATTCCTAACTGATTTATCATCGCCATCGGCTTCGTCCTTTTTTCCTTCCCGTTCAAAAAACGACAGTAGCACCAAATTTCTGAGGCGAAACGTCGATGAATGGTCGTCTACGAATTGTGCAAAGAAAACTTAAAACCGACTGATGTATGGAGTAACGTCATTTACTACCGAAATCTGGTAAATATTGTGACGACGGAGGGTAGTGTAACACCAGCACATCAAAAAATGCACTTTGTTTGCCGACAAATGACAAACTGGTAGGAAAAGCATCGACCTCATTCAAACAACGTTCAGGACGACTCGTCAGCCTCAAACAATAGGAATATCGTCGTCTCTGGCCAATCTATACCATGAAATTGACATTGAGCTTCATAGAAAGTCCTCCACTTTGCGAGCCTCGAAGTTCAGCATTGTAACGTGTTCTTCGCCATTTGATTTGTTTTCCTTCTTGACTGCTCTATAGTGTAAAGTTCTGTGCATTAAAACAATCAATTAGAAAGTGAAAGATACGCCTGTGAATGAATGCTGATGATGTGCTCTCAGAAAGAAGTGAGTTGCTTTTTCCGCCTCTGTTGACGAAGCAGCCATGAACTGTTCCATTGTTAATTAAAATTAATTGCTTACGAAAACAAAAGAAAAGATGAAACTTTTAATTCGAAGGATTTCAGAGATACAAAATTGCGAATGGATACATTGACCTTCACCTAGATGCGAAATAAGTGCTGTGATAAGACAGACAGAGGCAGACTTTGACCAGGCGTGCTTCGGAACTTCATGGATCCACAAACGATAAACCAGCAAAATTCCGAAATAACGGAAATTATGCTGGAGCTCCTATAACCAGTGAAGACGGGCCATCCGAGTAAGAAGTAAGTAAGAGAAGAGAGACAAGAGAAAGAACCACAGAAACAATGGAGAGCCTGCACAAAAGTTTACAGCAAATATTATTCATAGTTTGACGTAATCTGTCGCTTATCACTTACTGATAAAATAAATAAGCAATAATAAATGCTGTAACAACCATCCTGTTGGGAATCTTTGCAATCCTCTATGAGCTCAAGGATAGGACTACGTGCTCAGTATTAAAGGATTTACCTTTGTTATAATGATTTTATTCCTGTTACCACCTAACCACCTTTTATTCGAAGAATTTAGAAAGACCAGAATGAGAATTAATAAAGAAAGAATGGAATGGAATATCGCATTTAATATGGCTTGTTAAGAGTTGGGCTGCGTTCAAGGTTAAATAGCTAAGTTATTTCCAACCATGTTCCCCTATGTGGGTCACGCTTTGTTGAGCGGTTAAGGCGTTCTTCAGAGAAATTCTATCAAAAATCTTATTGCGCATAACACCGACGATAAACTCTACTTAAACATACAAATAGTTGAAGAAAGGAAAAGGTAGAGAGGAGAAAACAAGAGAGCAGGTTGATGACAACAGTGAACGAAATAACAAATGAGGCGCTCTGAGGAACGCAACGGCGCTGAAACGTTAGCCCAATAATGTTTTTCTATCAATTCAGTGCTAGTTTATCAATGTAAGGTTAGATCCGAATAAAGTTTTTCTGTCAATTTACTGTTAGCTTATCAATGCAGGAGTATATGTTGATTAGTCATACGGAGGCTAAAAGAAAGTCGGTTTTAAAAATAAGAAGTGTCTTTATACTGCCAGAACGTGCTCTGATAGAACGAACACAAACAGAAAGTCAGTTATTTCCTTAGGTCAGCATCGCTTTTATGCTGTTATGTTAAACAATTATAATCGCACTGTTGGCTTTGATGGCTTTAGTGAGATCGAAATAGTTAACAACGCTTGAAGTCTTAGTCCATTCGGAATGGCGATGAGAAGGTGGAAAATGAAGAGGGCTTCTCAGTCAAATGCTCACATTACGACGGGGCCATGTCTAGGAGACCTTTTCTCCTTTCAGTGAAATGTCAGCGACAGTGAAAATGTAGAAGTCATCAGCTTTATGAGAAATCGTGAAGAAAAGCTTAAAAACAACGGTAACTAGGTTTCCGGTCATCCAAATACTAAATGAGCTTCGAGCTTTTGACTTTGACTGGTACGACGAGATGAGTGAAAAGATGGAGAAGGTAACAGAAAGCAAGGAAGTTGCCCGCAATAACTGGATTTCCAGCCATTGATAAAACGAATGACGTTGGAAATTGTGGATTTGACTTAGTTTAGAGCCAAAGCGACATTCTGGCACATGAGACAACACTAAAACAGCTAAGAAATCAACTTGGGTGTAATAGTAAAAAGTTTTATTCCTTTACAAACGGTAGAAAACAATGATAGCCATATATTTCACTGATAACATGATATTGTTTCCGATTATCAGCTAAGCACTGGTTATAATAGAAAAAAAGAGGCAACTCATTCAAACTGAAAACAAAGTCTCCGAAGATTGTAACCATTTTGCCATAATATAAGAACGTAAGAAAATACGCGTGTGGTGCAGTGGTTAGAGGCGCTCTGTAACACACACGTAAAATCGATTCATGCGCACATAATCTACTAAGCCTTCCATCCTTCTAGGGTCGGTAAATTGATACCAGACTAGTCTGACAGGATGACAGTACTAACTTGATACAACGGTAGGCCACCGCGAGTCACTGTAAAGGCCAGATATGCATACAGTGACCTCCAAACGATGCTTAATGAAGTCGAATGCATGGCGCATCCCTCAAGGATTGATCAACGCTGAGAGCTTTTAGCTTTTAAGAAAATACGAGGGCTGATGATGGATGTTCAAAACTTCAAGGAATCCGAAATTCATGGGTCTCCTACGATACATTGAACCCCTCCGTTCATAACTACGCAAAGGTGATGTCTTAACCTTTATTTAGTCGCTGCTCATTTTTCGTGGCAAGGCATGATTTGGAGAAAACCATAAGGATTTTGAGATGTATGCAAAACTCGAAACGTCAAGGGGGCTTTGAATTAGCGATTGCCTTTACTTGTGGATCACCTGCTATTCACTATACCAACGGAGCCCTTTTGCATCTCAGCCGGTTTTCCACTCTATCAGTGCTATTGGGATTCAGGTGTCAACGGGAATGAACATCTTTTTCGATGCACTTCACACTTTATCTTAATATGAGAAAAGAAGAGATAGTAAATAAAGTTACGAAATTGTGATTTCGACTGCAGCTTAACTATGTACAGTTCCAATTCCTATTCCTCAGATCATTACCCTTGCCCAGTGATTACTGGTAGGACTGCTTTTTTCAAACTGTAGGATTGGACTGTTAGGGTAGAAAAAACTAGCTGAGAGAAGGACAAAGCAAGGTGAACCATTTGTTGTGGTAGGCACTAAGTGAGCCCCTGAAAAGGTTAATGGCTGGTTCGAAACCCAGATAAGGTTCCGAGTTTGCTCGTATCGGTGCAACCTGGCAGTTAGGCAAAGGTGTTTTTAATAATTAATATTCAAAGACGTTTTACACTATGCGTTTTACAAAGAGAAGCAGTTGCCCAAATTGTAGTGGAAAATCCGATGATTCAAAAACTTAATTCAAAATTTTAAAAGGTAATGATGTGCTATAGTGCGTGCACTTCTGAGTATCACTGCGCAAGTCATCATTACTATCACTTGAAACTGCTCTGCGACACAGACATGGTCTTTGGCTGTATCCGACGCCCGGGTTCACCAACCCTTTTACCTCACAGGGTTCGAAAAATTGACACCAAAACCTTCCTAGGGAGATAAAAATACTGACTTGATACATCAGTAGGCCGCCGCAAGTCATTGTAAATGCCAGATATGTATTCAATCACTTCTGACAATGCTTGATGAGGCCAAATACATGGAGCATCCCATAGGGATTAATCAACCCCGATAGCCATATACTTTTGGGAGAAGGTTTCCTGCACAGTAAAAAAAAACAAACTGCTATGATACATTTTATACTCTGTTCGTCTACGATAATTTTTGTCTCTATATTTCTCTGTTTGTAGAAAAAGACAACAAACACGAAGAAATCTTTTGTTTAGTGAACATGGCGAAGATGGGTTGGAGTGCTTAACAACAATAATTCTGCATTCTACTCACTAGTGGTTTGCTTACGAAATCCGCTTCTATAGTTTAGCGACTGAGCGGAAAAGACAACTGCGACCCAGACACATTCACATAAACACAGCTAAGCATACATTGTGCTGGTCCCCTTATCTTTTCGTGAAAATGGTCCATTCGAGATTTAAGCACGTCAATACCAAGAATTGTTGATGGATTCAGTCCACAACTTCGAAGTGGAATTTTAAAGCTTTGGTTACAGAAAACCTATGCGCTTGCATTTCTATAGTCCGAATTACGACGGATAGCACAATGAGAAGTGCAGCTCCAGAGCCAAGAAGCATTACATCCGAATTCATTCGAATTGGGACTTACAAATTTCAAGCAGTTTTTGCAAGCTATATCATAATATATATTTAATGGAAAAGTCCGTCAAAAGAGGAATTGTCGGGCGGTCATTCTTCCCATGATTGAAGGGCTTGCTGTTTCTGCTGTGTATTTCTTATACAAGCTCTTCACTGAGGCGGTCCTATGGTACCCATTGCGGGCATAAAATGAAGATTGAATAAGTCAAAAACAAAAATCAGAACAGAAGACGGAATTTAGACAGTCATTCTCCTATTTCACATTCCACAATAGCTACACTCATAGAGGTCTATTTATCAGCAGTGGTACTTGTCCTAACTTCTTCGATTTAGAAAAGCAGTTCCACAGTGTCAAACATAGCTTTCTGTCACACCTTGTGAACCAAAATGGATTCGTCCTTTACAAGAACGTATGACAAATTCCACCGAAATTTCACGCCGAAGATACAACACTAGAAATTCCTTATAGTATCTAAAGGAAACAGAATTTCTTCTCTCACCTAAAGAACGCCTTTACGCCTTTTGAGACGCAACGACCACATACAACAGTGAGTCGCGCATCGAAATTCTAAGAACTCTTAAATAAATCTCAAAATAAAACACGTCGAAAGCAGAAAACTTTGCGCTGGTTTTATGAAGAGCACAAAGCAGATGGATAAAGAGCGCAGTATAATGGATCGCACGAGGGCACAAATATGCTTTAAGGAAATCGTCTAAAAGATAAGATAAGCGACCGATCACATCATTGGGCTTCAATTGAAGCTACAAATGTTTTCTAAAGATTATAGAATAGCACCCTTGCACGTCACCGTTTACGTCGCCATTATCGAAGCAGAGCACCATCATGGACGATGGTGTTGTAGCGAAAAAAGAGTTGTCTGTGCGAGCTACAACCACGTGAATGCTGGGATATGAGCAAAACGCGAAAGCTCAGAAAACGTCAATTATTTTTATCAGAGGGTCATGTGTTATCAGCTGCACTAACTGAGGCCCTTGTCTTGGCTCAATCTCGGCCATGTCTTTACTCAAAGGGCAAAGTAAAAACCTCAATTGCTGTGGTAGTTAGCATGTGAGGTCACGGTAAGGGTAATCGCAGGCCAGAAGCTTGCCTAATGCTGCGAGTTTTCTCATGTCTCAAGATTTTCTTGGTGGTATTTCACATAATATTCCCCTATCAGTGATGGATAGGCAGCAAATAAAAGTTTAAAAAATTATAACTCAGACTCCCCCAGCAAAATTTAAGTTCATTCAAGCAACAGTACACATATAGCACAAAGCAATACAAAACAAACGAGCATTTAAAACAAGACTGACGTGTACATCTGCAGTGTATAGGGATTTAAACGGATCCAGTCCAAGACAGCAGGTAGTGCAATGGTAGTTAGTGATCCCGTTCAATACATTGACGGGCTAACCTACCTACCCAGGCGCTGATTCGATGCTCATCCGGGTATTTCGAATCTCATGCCTCCGTGATCGGGAAACCGGTATCAAGCTTTCTTGGGATAAACCCTCTTCTTTTAATTCATGTGTGAACATCCCAGAACGGCTACCCGTGGATTTCCAAACATAACCGGTCCGACCAGAATTCAGCGAGATTCGCAACAAAGATGGAACAAACTTCAGCAGAACCCACCTGCAAATGAACTTTCGAAGACCGTCCTGAATGGTGGATGTGAGGAAATGGAAAAGGTGCAAGAAGTGTGGTGAGATCCGTATGGTTTTATAGATGTGACGTTGGCTCATGTAGTAACAGCAACAAAAAAGTAAAATTAAAAAGTACAGCTTAAATGTACTAATATGCAAATTGATTAAGAAATAGGCTTTCTGACTATGCTGTCCTGGGTTGACGTGTTCCTTCAGTATATTAGTACGGAAAGCGGTGTGCGGAACATCTATCGACAACATGCAGAAGCGATATTGGAGGGTAGGTTTAATGCTTATTGATGACGGAAACAAATATCTGTGGACAGTATGCTAGTGATGGAAAGGACGTGATGTGCTCAGCTTTGAACGTTGTCACATTATCACCAGAAACCCATTTACTCCCTCAGCAATGTGGAGTACGGCTCTACTCACCTTGGTGATGTGACCGTTTTCTGTTCTGGGCTCAAAATAGATTATCGCTTTCATTCATTTTTATGCCGTTTACATATAGCGCAAATTGGAGTATGTCCAGGCTCTAAATAATTCTCCCAAACGTCAGCCAGCGTATCAGAACAACAACAGTTAGCACTAAACTAGCGTCAGTTCAACAAGAATACTTCATAAGATTTTAAGAAATCATGGCATTGTTGCATGACGAGCATTTGTTTCGTGTCGCGTTTGCTTAAGGCTGTGAGAACAGCTCGTTCAGTGAAGAAAGGTGGTGCTGACATGTCGGCGTCTTCCAGCGTGACGCTGAATTGATGTAATGATAATATTCTCTAGTCGAACTTTTTTTATTCCGATGATGATTAATTTATGGTCTCATGACAAAAATCCTGCTGCGAAGTTCCTGTATAGGTTTTTCTTGCAAAGTGAACGAAGACACAACCACTTCATATTTGTGGTTTCATCTCAACGGAGCTGAGATTCACTTCTGTGTGATTTAAAGCAAGATATGGCATTTTGTTTTTCAGAACCGATAATCGTCAAGGAGTTTCGTATTCATCGAATTAGCTGCAGTGCTGGCTATAATCGACAGTCGGTTCTTCAGATGTTGGAGGCGGCATATCAATGTCCCCTGAGATTTTATGAAGACTGATGGAGGTGGATACCAAAGCTGTTGGAGGAAATGATGATGAATACCTTTTGAGCGCGTTACCAGTGCCTTCCCAAATTTATAGTTTTAGAGAGTACGTCTGCCATTTCTCTCTTCCATTAAAATTGTGGTTTACTCCCATTTCTCTTGTGAATATGCTAAATAAGCTTGTCACATTACTCACTGTGTCACTGGTAAAGCTGCTTTTTCAAGAGCCAGTTTAAAAAGTGGAAGATTATATTCCTTTTAGCGGAGCATCTGGATTTCTACCACCACAACGTTTAGGCTCTTCTCTTTCACAGGTGAACAGAAAAGTTTACTTAAAGGAGGCGTTAAGCGAATCTCGCATGGAACTCTGAGATGAGTGGTTTCCATTGGTTGGGAAGAACTATCAATTGAAAACGAAAGGATTAATTCTATTACTTTCCTTTAGCAGACTACGATGTTCGTCGTGAAGAGGATTCCTTGAATTGCAGGTTACCATTGAATTTCTTGTTCACCATTGCATCCATGTTAACCAGTTGAAATTCTTCGGAAATTCACTGGGAGCCAATCCTGGCGTTGCAGACATGGATGATGAACATGTAGAACTAAAAGTCTTCCTTGTCGAATATTTTTAGTTTCAGTGAAAACCTCGTGTTAACTTAGCTGTCTCAGAAAATATTATTTATAGCGATGTTAAATGACTGATGGTTTTCGGAAGATTGATTCGCCATGTGCTAGCTAATATATAACCAACTGCTACAGGAGGCGTTGTCCGCCAAAATGCAGATCACACTGAATGGTGGCAGTAAGATTGCACCCATCCTGTACAAAAGGGCATCACCGAGTGAAGTTCCCTATTCCAGCGGTGCTCATTCCACTGGATTCGAAGCAATGCGGCAACGACCACCTCAAGAGGACGGCCACCTGTTGACCAACAGCTCACATCAATCCGAGGCTGAAGAAGACGATACATAGAAAATCTCACCGAGTTAAACTCCTCCACCGATCTGTGTTGACTTAGTATTCTTCGAAAATATCCGTCAAAAATGCTTCAATTCCGTTCCTACCGAAAATATAGGTTAAGGTATACGTACGAAAATTGCAAAAATAAGCATTAGTCTAACATTTGCTCCAGTTTAAGCTTGTATTCATAAGAACACAAAGGTCACATAGTTAATCAATTTCACTATCGTCTTATTTCACGTAGAACACAGTTTTTTTCCCTAAAAGGCACTTGCCAGGCACTGATGTGCACTTAACTTCGTTATTACGCAGTATCATAAGAGTTATGAGGTCTTGAATGGAAAGTTCTGGTACTATCTCTAACGCCGTAAAGTTTCGATGAGTTCTGATACCACAGATCATCTAGACGGGTGGCAAAAACCGCGTTTCTGGCAATCTCTCTGTATCCGTCTTGTTTCACATTGTTATATCATAAGACAATTATTCGTGATCAGCTTGCCAGACTTTTCGCCGGAGGATAGCTGTACTCGCTAATAGTTTGTGATTCCATGTGTAGTACTCGCGAGCCTGTGGCTCACAGGCGTCATCGCACCACCGCGAGCATGATTCCCATCCATTTTAATGATAGCTTTTACTCTGAATGAGCTTCAGGATACAGCCTGCTACATGAAAACGCAATGTTAAGAGTATGATTGGATAGATACACGCATACGGGAGGTACACGTCACCTTGGCGCAGAAAAAAGAAAGCTTCATGTGACGATGCGCCTTATCGTAGCTTCACCATATAGCGACGCAAAAACCTTCTACGATGGAAATCAGTAGCGTCAACGGATAAATATGGCTAATAGCGTAAGTGGCGAAGCTGAAGAAGGACAAAAACGGCTTGTGCTGCTTTAAAACCTGTAAAGGAAACGATCAAAAAGCGGGTTTATTCATTAGTAAACACCAACCTCTTTATTAAGTCGACATTTCTAATCGTACGTCTACTTGAATCAAAATCGCAATGCCTCGGTTGAACCGCGAAAGGCAGCACTAACACAATAGAAACGACATCGCTATGGATTGTTCATGTAGGAAGAGGTTATCAGATGTTGATTATCGACTGGACGCTCAAACTCGCCCCTTGTTTAACTCGAAGTTTCTATTTCCGTGACTAAATAATCTTTCCTATAAACTTTCACGCATGTTCTATACCCGTTTTGAACCTATAAGTGCCATATTATGGCTCAAAGATTCTTATCCAAAATGGAGTTACATAGAACGAAGTAAATGAAGAAGTAGAAGGGAAACTGTTCAATGATTCAAAAATCCTTTAAAAAAGCAATGCACAAACGTTTTAAAATTATTTTTCCCACCTGATTTCCTGGATAATTAAGAATAACTACTGGAGGGTGAGAACAATTTCCAAGTAGTAATTCGTCGGCTGGTTGAGTTGAATTTTCCCTGGAGTCTTGAGAAAGCCGTGTCAGAGGCGCTCCCAATTCGTCACAACAGCTGTCGCACAACTGGAGCAGATACGGCACAAGTGATTAAGTTCCTTTCAGAATATTGAGCGATTCCTAATTCTGGTTTACTTCTAGCGAAAATGGACAGTGATGTCGCATCCTCAATTTGGGTGAAGAGGGTGGATGATGAATCCTTGTTGTATCACCTGTATCACATGTAGTCCCGTTGATCGTCGAATGACTCGAGCGGGCGCCAGTAAATCTTTCGTTTTTCCCTGTTGCGTGCAAGAGCAGCCCAGTGGGTTCTGCTCGCTTTAGGGACTCGTCGAGCATCATATCTTTCTTCTAGGCTTTTCGTGAAGAACTCTGACCATCGGGTCGGTGGTCTTCCTGCAGAAAGTTTGACATCCCGAGGAATCCAGTCACTAACAGCTCTTGTCCATCGGTTATCATTCATACGCATTACATGTCCGGCCTACCTTATCTTCGACTGTTTGGCGTATAGAACGGCATCTTTGATTTCCGATCGCTGACGTAGGTCGGAGCTTCGGATCCCATCCCTTACTTGTGTGAAACGGGATACTCCTAGCACGTCCTTTCGACTGCGCGTTCGATAACGCTTAGTGATCTTTCATCCTGCTCACGTAGCGACCAGATTTCTGACGCATGCGTTAGGGCAGGAAGAACCGTTGAGTCGAAAAAGTGGGCACGGAGTCGGGTGCTCTTTGTCCTCTTAACTACATCCTCGATGCTCTTGAAAGCTCCCCAAGCCGCTCGTTTCCTTCTGCTCAGCTCTGGAGCTAAGTCGTTCATCATATTGATTTTCCGACCTAGATAAACATAACTGGAGCGTTCGGAGATATTCGTTCCGTTGAGTGTGAATGGGACAAACGAAACCAATCCGTTCTTCATGAACATCGTTTTCTTGAAGTTTAGTCGAAGACCAACCTTTCCACACGCTTTATCAAAGTCTGCAAGCATACGTTCCGCTTGGCTAATGCCTGGTGTTATAAGAGTTACAAGTTATATTCCATCCACGGCTAGGCAGTAAACCACTGTGGTAAGCATCAACATCATTGAAAAGAAAGCTCTAACTGAATTAAACAAAAAACATTTTAAATGGATGTGAAAAGGTTCTCTTCACTAAAACATTACGTGACTGTGAACGTTGTGGGAGGTGTGTAAATGAGCACTGTGATCGTTGCAATAACGATGAGCAAGAGCAGGTGCCAAGCAACATTTTCACTACGCTTGCAAGAATCTAAGAAGGCACTTATTAATCTTTGTAAAGCCGCTGCTTTCTTAGCCTATTATGAAAACTGTGTGCCTAGAAGAAACTTGGACTAGAATACAAGACTTGATAAGGGAGTCGTACAAAGTGCTATTTGCAAGGGCTAAATCCTAAATCTGAAAAGAATCACTGGGTTAAGTAGAGTAGAAAAATCCTGAAACGAAACCCATAAAATCGGTTTTGAAATTGCTCTTTAATCAAAATTGTAAACCACAAACAAAATGGAAGACATTATAATGGGTTTCATCTCAAACAAATTCACAACCATGCCCGTTTTTCGACAACTCCTGACTATCGAAAACATCAACGCGCAAGACTCTTGGGGCGTTTTTGATAAATTCCAAAGATCCAAAGACAAACAGGAAAGAGAATGCCTCACTATCACACGTGACCTGACGCCTTATTTCAAAATGATATCCCGACCCCTGGGTGGGTCTCACTCGCCGTCCCACGTGAACAACACGCCGGCAGTCCCACTCGTAACAGCACGATGAGTAGCCTTTTGATCAATATGGCGTTTATTTATAAGTTGGAGTTCCATTAATACTTTGTTTTTTTTCCACCGAATAATTAAACTATTCCTGTATAAAATACGTCCAAGCTTTAAGGAAGGCGAAATCGCCGAAACGTTAGTCATCGACCAACAACACTAACAACGACAACGAAAACTTATACCAACCTCGCATGAGGTCAATAAGATCAGTTTATAAGATCATATAAATGAATATAACTCCTGACTGTTTTTTGGAGAACTGCAGCATTTAAGAAATTTGGGGATTGAGAAACTTAACGAGGAGTTCTTTCCATGTTGGTTTATATGAATTGTATGCTGTGGATAACTTCTAAACAAGGCTTTTAATCTTCTAAATTAAAATACCAAAAACCATTGGCTCAAACTTTTCAAAATTCCTGGCTTCAGATGAGCAATATCCAAGAATAAGGACTTATCCATGGATTTCGTTAAGCTCCGCTCCACGCGATTCCCGATTGCTCAATCGTCCCGCTATTTCACATAGGGGTTTCAAAGAAAAAAAGGGGAAAGAAGGGTTTTTGAGCTTAATTATGTCGAAATTGAGGAACAGGCTAGTTTACTCCTTGTTGACATATATCCATAGATGCTAGTGGTTTTATATCGACCAGTAAAGTGCACTATGAACTCATATGCCTTCGCATAAAGCTGGAATGTGATGTTATTGGCGGTAAGGAAACTCATTGGACTTAAGTCTTATTGCTTCGAACTCGAAGGAACTGAACTATATGTCCGGAAGAAAAACAAATAGTTATCAACGGACATTATCAGGTGATGAGTTATTTCTGCTTGACTAGTTATGACATAAAGTACAGCGATAACGACACGATCATGAATCAAGCTGAGTGGAATTACAACATTTCCAGCCGAAAGCCTTGTGAAGAAAAAATGAATGCTAAGGCCGAATGACCTTCGCCATAGACGTTGTGGAACGGCAACCTTCCTCGATCTACAAGAGTCAAGGACTCTGATGAAGATCTGGAAAATTCGTGACTTTAGTTTGAGAATGAACGAAAAGCCCACTTACTGAATCCTCAAGACCTAATGAAATTTGCAATAGGATTCGTAGTGATGGCTTGTTCAAGTGCACCACTAAATAAAAAAGCAATGTAAAAAATCTTAAGCAGCAATCCAATTTGGGATTTCTACGTGGAATGGTAAATAACCTCCAAAAAGACTATTTTGCAAATTTTTAAATGCTTTTTAAAATAATGATCCACTATGTGCTAGTCACTATGGATCAAACCAAATTGGGATAGGTCAACAACTGTCCTTTATAGAAGGAACATGCCGAGTAAGGTTACTTCATTCCGGCCGTGTCCCTTACCAGATTCGACTTGTTGCTAATACGAAAGCTCACGTTGTGAAGATGAACGACTTTCGATCATCGACTGAGATTAATCTGACTCTGAAGTGGACGAAGACGACGAAACATTAGCCGAATAAAACTATTTACCGAGCTTGTGTCAGCTTAATGACCGCTAAGAGTATTAAAAATTCACCTGTGTCTAAGTCATTTCTTCGAATGTCTTCAAAATCTACTTCCGTTAAGCCTCAGTGAGAATGACCAAAAATTATCTACACGATTGAGCTCACACGAGGCTGGTATCCAAAACTTTCATTCAAGTAAAGTTTCGGCGCCACCTCTTTCTTTATGGAGTCATCTAAAAAAAATTCTGACTACTATCACCGAGGTTTAATGGAAGTCACCTTTAAGGCAGTGACTGCCACGCTACGTGTCTGCAAATGAAGTACCGACTATTGCTAGAAGCATTTCTTTGCCCAGGGAGGCGCTGATGGAAGTTCCTCATTTGAGTGTTACTCCCTGCACTGGATTCGACTCAATACGACAACGAACACCCCATACAAGTATACAAGTAACAACGACCAGCTGTGGACCATCGACTTGGATCAGCGTGGCTTTGAAGAAGGCGGAGACAAGACCTTGACTAAATAGATGTCTTATACCACCTTCATGTGAGCGCAATCATATAGAAAATTACTGGTTTCCTGACTGATTTTGAGTCGTCGAACAGCGAGCACAGTGGACGTTCAAACGACGGGTGCACAAATCTCTAGCGCACTGGGCAATTTCGCAGAACTTCTCGTCAAATAATCGCCAACAACATTTTAAGCATATTGACAACTTATTACTTATATAGTCTTCGATAAAAAAGCTGCTGGTGAACACCTTCAGAAGACCCTAGGAGGTTCCAAAAGACTAGATGTTTGGTGTGTTCGAATAAACAACCATGCATAAATCTCAAGAGTTTTGCCTTGAACAGTGAAGTTTGCCATGAGTAAAAGCATAAAAGGTCAGCAAGCAAAAGTGGCTTTCAAGTATCGTATTACTATCAGATAAAGCACGAATAAAGCTCTCAGCGTTGATCAAACCCTGAGGGACGTGCCATGCATTCGAGTTCATTGAGCATCAATGGAGAATATTGAATGCATATCTGGCCTACACAGTGACTCGCGGTGGTCCACCGATGTATGCAGCAGTGCTGTTATCCTCACAGACAAGTCTGGTACCAATTTGCCGACCCCGGAGGGTTGGAGGATTTGGCGAGCTTGGGGCGCGCGGATCGATCCCATCTGTATTGCAAGGCATCTCCGAACACGGCTCCACGCGTCCCACTTTCATATATTACGAGCAATCCATCGGATTCTTCGGAAGTCTTCTAGTGGCATGTTTGACAAGATTATCTACCGTTATCGAGTGATTAGCCGTGTAGACAAGCATCTTATGTTTTTCAGTGAGCAATCCGTACTAAAACACCACTGATAAATAAAAACCCTTATTAAAATGTAACACTCGATCCTATATTGATGTCTTTTAAAAGTCGACTTCATTTATGTGATATTTTTATACACAAGTTCAGGACTGCTTTCCGTTGCTACCCATCTTTCACGCAGTTCATGAAGACATCAATTGATGCTTCATGTCGTCGTTGCGTTAATGCATGGCTGAGACCGAGAAATAGTCACTCCTCGTCAACCAGCAAGACACAGACCCTGGTGCAGAAGCTTTGGCCGATTGCTTTCCAAAATGTTGATTGATTTCATCCTTTTATGGCATAATGGACCAAGCTAATGGGAAATTCCATAGGAAACAAAATAGGTAGATTAAATTCTTCACGACTTCCGTTTTTATTTCTTCTGATCGTTCTAAATGAAACGAAATTGAGAATCCAATAAATTGTTTATATCATTTTAAATTAGATTTGTAAGTCATTAATGCAATGGTAATTGGAATAGCAGGGAAGGGATTATGTGTACCTAACGGCTTAATAAAATAACGCTCTTTTCCTAGTTAAAACCTTTGTCTTCGAAACGAACAACATCGATTGTTGTCAACAAAAAAAAAAAAAACAACGAAAGAATAACGAGACCGCGCTGATGGGAGAAGCTGTTCCGAGAAAGCAAGTGAATGCCCATGTTTAAAAAGGCGGGATGAAGAAGTAAAGGAGAAATATCAGAAGAGAAGATGGACAAAGTGACAAAGAAGATAAGATGAATGAATCATATGAGATCGAATGAATCAGCGTAGTGTTAATTCTTCTAGGGAACAACATGGATATGAGGGCGGAATTTTTGACAGCTTCTAAAGTAGCGCTATGATTTCAGTACAAAGCCAGATGCTGAGTTAAACATCTCTAAAAGAAGGAGAAAATAAAAAAGACACATGAATAGTGCTAAGCGCTCACTTCTGTATAACAGATGTAT
Source organism: Angiostrongylus cantonensis (assembly GCA_009735665.1). Classification (NCBI taxonomy): domain Eukaryota; kingdom Metazoa; phylum Nematoda; class Chromadorea; order Rhabditida; family Metastrongylidae; genus Angiostrongylus; species Angiostrongylus cantonensis. Next base: position 31,563 of record MQTX01000079.1, read on the forward strand.
AATAGAGATTAACACGAGAACGATAAATATGTTCCTCATAGTAGGAAGAGCAAATTTGCCCCTTTCTCCCATCTCTTCTGTGAAGCTTCAAACCCCATGGGTTTTTTCATCTTTTTCAAGAACGGTTACTATTGATATGAAGGCAATGAAGCTTTAGACAGTGGCTGATCTTCGGTCTACAAAGCTTTTCAAGTCATTGAGATCACTCAATCGATAGTCGACTCCTCTGATGAGAATGCAAGACGTTGGCGGAGCTACTTGACTAGATTGCAGTAAATCCGAAAAGAACATTCAATAGAAATGCACAGGATGGGGCTATGCAAACGCATTTGAGGATGATAAGCACAAGAATCAAAATCTCTTATTGGTACGGATTTACTTTTTGTGAAAAAGACCATTCTGCGCTTTTGTTTTTGTGTAACGATAACTACTTGTGTAATGCAAACCACTGAATCAAGAACATCTGGGTTTGCAGCGCAATGATGAGAACTAGCTGAGAGACAGAAGAAACGAAAGACCCGCATGGTGTGGTGGTGAACGCGTTAGCCCCAGGAATGGGAATAACGCGTTCGTTACCCACCGCATACACCTGGAGTCTGGAGTTTTGCAAACATTTCAGCATCATTGAAGTTATACTAAGCAATATGCCCTGCCACTGAAAACAGTAGGCAGTAAATAATAAGTTAAAATAACGGTGATTACAATTAGAGCTGCTATCCATACCCGTATTCTTGCTGGTTCGAACCCACGCTGGTCAACCCAGATCTACGTAGGAAAAGCTGCCTTTGATACACATAAGTAGCAACTAGTGCCTATGCTGAACGCCTGGGACCGGTCAGGTATGGCCATCCTCAGATTCAAGGGAGAATTACGTTCGGCCGGCCAGGAATTTGGTGGCAGACTAGTTTCCTCCGTTGTACTTCCTGCATGCACTAGCTTTAAAGTTCTTCTATCAGTCAGCTTAAAAGAAATCAGCCTTTCAGTTCCGATAAATCCACGTTTTCGATCTTTCGTTTAACAGAAGAAAAAGTCAAACATTCATTTTGATCTCACTGTTGTGGATGTCATATGAAATGAATGTAGTCTTCTTTGTGATGATGACGAAATCTTTAAGGACCACCAACGTCATGTTTGCCGGAGTCGAATGTCAAGGAAATGCGTCAGGAGGCCTCGGCAAACAGAACACTTGTTAATGCGATGGTTCTTACCAAGCAAACCACGCATTTATTTCAATTCATACGCCGAGAATCCATACATTTCCTCAATGGAGCTCAAAAACCACTTTTTTGCATATTGTCGTCAAGGCCAAACGAAGCTATTCAACAATCAGGATTTCGCTGAGCAAGACACAATGAACTTCCCCAATGCATCGTTAATGTTGGATAATGTCGAGCCTACGCGAAAATTTCCAGCGGAAAATCGAATTTGCTTCTCGATTTTTAGACGTTTGAGTGCTTAAAAAATTCGAGAAACCCTTATTATAGGTCTGGTAAGTTTTGAGCTCTTTAATTGCTGTTCAGTTGTGTAACAGTTATAGTTGTAGGAAAACACACTTCGTCGCAAACGCGTTCAAAAGGATTTCCCACAAACAGATGGCTCCATTATGAACCGACTTTCTCAAAATCGAATTATACGAAACAGTGGGTAAATAAACGATTATAATAAGTGTACTTTTATTGCCATTTAACGATAAAATGATGAAGAATAAAGGAAAAAAGCTTTCGGTGTTATCCAATCGTTGAGAGATGCGACATGCATTAGACTTCATTAAGCACCGTTAGAGGTGATTGAATGCATATCTGGCTTATGCAATAATTTAAAGTAGCCGGCTTGTGTTTTCTGTCCTCCCATACAAGTCTAGCTCCAATCCGCTGATCCCAGAGTGATTGAAGGTTGAGTGAGGCCTGTGAACGGCATGGAACCGGTCGGTGACCACATGTGTATCGCAAGGCACCTCTAATCAATGAGGCTTGCGGTCCGAAGTTTTGCAAATATCTCAGCGTCATTATGTTTGTATTTCACTGTTATTATTATTAGATAAAAGCATAAATGGCAACGAAATCAACCAGGAAATTTTGAGAAAGAATGTGATGCTTAGGTTGTTAGGTCTGAGCAGAAATCTGAAGACCATTATGTTCTTAACAGTCGTCTTTCAACGTTCATCATCGCAAGCCCAAAATCGGGGCGGTTATGATGAAAATTTTATGGGAAATAAGAACCACATAAGGACTCCGTCGATGAATCTCATTTTGGATTGCCATATTTATGACTTACATACGTATAAACTCATTTAAAGCACTGGATTTTAAACCTGCAACCATCATTCATGAAGATCAATCAATGAGGAAATATACGAACTGCTGATGAGGTCCGCACCGCTTCTGAACCAGGGCTCATTGTTATCAGCTGCTTAAAATGAAGGGAATAGAATTTTATCGTCATAATAGAGGAAAGCATGAGGTGAGTTCAATGAGGAATTTTCGACAAGCATTACAAACGTTAGGTGAATATACTTCGATGAAGAATAGGATGTGATCGTGACTAATGGAACTTCTTTATTAGAGTTGGCATTCGATGTGAATTCGTAATGGCTTGAGACACTTGCTGCAAGGAACTGGAGATAATGCCAGTAAGAGAATTTAGTGGAATGCTTCGAGAGTATTCGAAAATGTTAACGAACTACATCTGACAGATCTGCCTCATAACCAAACCGGATTCAAACGCTAGTATACTCGACTAATTCTCACGAAGGATTTTTCCTGATGGGCCATGCCTCAATTGGAGAAGTTTTTGATTTAAAATCTTGAGCTGGAATCGGTTACTTAGACGAATTAGGAAGCAGCAGAAGAATTTCAAGCTTCGAACGCTCTCGCTGACACCTTCTATGGTTCAGGCACCCATTCTTGCCGTGATATAACGGCGCCTATTGCAATTTTAAAAGCCATCCGCTAAACGAAACTATCGGTTTTACCGGGTATGGCGCAGTGGTCGGAGGAGCCCTGCAACACATACGTGGGATCGATCACCGCGCCTACAGCCCACCAAGCCTTCCATCTCTTCGGGGTCGGGAAATTGGTGCCAGATTTGTCCGGCAGGATAGCAGCACTGGCTCGATATATCGGTAGGCCGCCACGAGTCATTGTAAAGGCCAGATATGCATTTACTCACCTCCAAACAATGCTTAATGGAGTCGAATGTATGGCGCATCCCTCAGGGTTTGATCAACATCGGGAGGTTTATCCTTTTTTTCACCAAGTTTCACGATTAAATAAACCGCTGATAGCATAGCCTTCCTCTTAAGGCTATTTATCTGAAATGTAGTGTTCGAATGATTGATGGAAGCCATGAACTTCTCGTAGAATGACTGGGACAGATAGACATTCGTTCCTTGTTGCCTATTCGCCATCTATTTAGCAGAAGACGACATGTAGAAAAGAATTGTCATTGTCAGTGTGTTTACTGCTTAGATCACCTGTCATATGTCACGAGGAAGACTGGGTAAACGTGATCGTGCGGAAAACCGGTTTGATGTGTTGCTAAAAGAATATTCAATCGAATCCTACAGTATTTATTGAATCTGGATGCTTGAATCGTACTTATTGATCGTAATAAGTACTGTCAAGGAGCAGTTTTATCACCAGGAAATGTGAAAACATGAGATCATGAGATGGTTTTCACCTATGCATTCTTTGAATCTTAAAAACAAGAAACCCGTCGAAGTCTGAATTCCGCAACTCGGATCGACATAACGTGATCCGAGGATATTTGAGAAGAATTCTCTCAACACTCCTTTATCAAGTACTGCATAAAGTCGTCGGCGTGACTGAAGTGCCCACCAAAGTTTCTGCTGCGTAGAAGAGCATTGGAAGAACTACTGAGTCTGAAAGGTGATCGTAAAGCCGTTGGTTCCTCAGTCAATCGATGGCTTGCTTCTTCTAGTACCTCATATTATCGCACTACTCTGTATTATTCCTCGTTTATGCTGTTCTTTATGTGCTTTAGACGATTAGATTAAATGGCCTTTGGGATCAGAGAACCATCTATTAACAAAAAATTTCTTTTCATCGTGCCCTAGGTTTCCAGTTCTTTCCTATTTTAAAGAAAAAAGCAATAGACCTTTGTTTCAATGAAGCTAAAACTTTTCAGCTATGGTCTCAGAGCTAAAAGTCTTCTTGCATGAAATACGGGATCAATACTTCTATTTGTCAAATAAATCGAATTGTCGGGATAATTCGTGCACCGAGTGACCGTGCAAAGCAGTGGCTCCTCGTTGCTCAAGACAAAGAAAGACTCCTACACAACCGCGATGGATGTTCTAGAAGAGCTAAAGAAGCCTTAGGTTACTTAAAAACAACTTTCTTTGACACTTGGTGCTTTGTTTAGGACATGTGCAGTAGTTCTAAACACTTTTATTTTACACGACCCGTCTTCATATCTACTGTGTATATCACAGCACTTCCCACATTCAATTCGTTTCCTCGTTCCGATTATCCACTAAGAACTTCCATCTTTTACGTGTGGCTTCGGCTGTTGCTTAAGCATTTTCATTTCATCTTCAATGCTTTAAAATGCTGGCAGAGTCGATTTCCACCGGAGTCCTGAGATAGTCGGACTAGAGCGCTCCAAATTGGATTGCAGAGAGTGATTTTTTTCCGGTCAAGACCCCGGAAACAAGAGAGACCTGATGAACCCGAGAGTCTACCTATAAGCACTGTTATTTAAATAGTGATTTTATAGTGATAGTCATCATATTGAACAATGTGACAAAACAGTGACAATAAACAGTAAACATCTTTTTATCAACCATTTGTTCGCTTAGTAATCGAAGAACGTGGAGCTTAAATGGTGAAATATTTTATGGCTCATTAGAGAGACAGTACATTGTGTTTCCTTCATTACAACAAGAAATGCGAAAGAGAATGTTCATCCTTTTTCATGAGAAGCTTGAATTCGAGGAACGACTCCGTTCGAGCTCTTTCGACTCAAGGACAACTTTGACATGAGACACTGAGAACTGAAAACGTTAGCGGCACTTCTGATTCATTTCCTGGTTATCCGCCCATAAGTGCGTGCTATTTACTGCTTCTATCATTCTTTTTCTGCAGGTGCCCTTGTAGCTCAGTGGTCAGAGGCGCTTTACAATACACATAGGATCGATCCCGCCTCCCTAAGCTCACCATGCTTTCCTTCCTTTGCTTCCTCAGGGGACGGCGGATTGGCACCAGACTTGTCTGGGAAGGTAGCAGCACTGGTTCAATACATCGGTAGACCACTGTGAGTTATTGTAAAGGCCAGATATGGATTCAGTCTCTTCTACCGGTGCTTAACGAAGTCGAATACATGGTGCATTCCACAGTGATTAAACAACGCGGAAAGCTTTATCCTCTATTCTTTAGCCCTATTACTATTGTTACTTTTGTTGCTACCATTATCCACAGTTATTGTTACTGTTTATTATTATTATTATTATTCTTACTATAATTAATATAATTAGGGATTAATCGACCGTTTTGGAAGGACCCAGCTTCGACTCTATAGAGGCAAATTATACTCATGTCTCCTCAGAGTCGTGGAATTCTTACCAAATGTATCTAAAATCTGCTCGTACGCTCGAATCTGCAAAAGCTGGCGAAAGTCTGTGATAAAGATTTGGGAACGTCCATGCACGGCTATTCTAGGCCTTCAGGGAGAATCGACTCGACAACCAAGGTATTTCAAAGTATTCAAGGACAAATGTGAAAAGGGCCAAGCAGAATCGACCAAGATAGCAACAAATATTATATTTCCATTCATGAGTATAGCCTCTCTTCCTCACATTTCATAATGGAAGAAGGCGTACTCAGCGAACGAGCATCGAAGTCACTAGCTTTCCCTCACCAAGAAAGCGAAAAAGAGACCTCGGTGGTATCCACTTAGACTAGATGCTGATTCCCTGGATTGTTCCATTTCCATATTTCTATAGCCAGCCATGTTTCTGTGACTACAAACTGAAGCGTCTCCTTTTCCGCAATCTCTGTCATAACTAGTGATAAATAGGGAAATAGTATGGAAATGAACTCTTACGAACATCCTTATTTCGTCATAAACGACAAGAAATAGACACTTTAGCTAAGAAAACCGTGAAAGAATGAAAAGGTTCCATACTCTGAGTACTTGTGTGAATGCGAAGTTTTGAAATTAAAACATGAGGAAATGGCTGAAGTCCATCTGATTGATGTGCATTGCAATGAAAGCTCAGTGAAGAAGTGCGATGAGTGACGTGTTTGGCACTCAACAGGAGGTCGGTGTTTTTCAAGAAGTGAATGCCGCGTGGAAAGAACAAGCTGGCTTGGGGCGGAATCACGGGTTCTGGGAACTCGACGTTTGCAAGAAAGGAAAAGAAAGGAAAGTACGGAAAGATTCCGCTATGCGACACCAGAACGACGATGAGTAAAAGACTGTGTAGAATGCTCTTGAGGAATAAGTTAAGGATAGAATACTGTGAAGATGAAATACTGCTAGTATATACAGAGAGAATTTTTGAAGAACGAATTTGCAAAAGTGAGAAAGATAGAAGAAGGATAATACTAAACGAAAGGAAAGAAACAAAGAATGAAGCAAAGACCAGGTGAAAAGGTGAAAAGAGCATACCCAACATAATGATATAACAGGTGGAAGAAGGGAGATAGTGAAAGAATGTATGAGTACGTGCTAATGAACGAAAATTGTATAAATACCGTTGCTACGGATTGCAGAATCTATTTGAGACACACTAGGAATAAATGATAATCCTAAGACATTGACTCGTTTCAGGACCAATATTCTTCTCAGTGACGACTGAATAAGGAACGGCCATTCGAACATCAATCGCCAGTTTTGCACTCATTACTATTGACGGCTATGAAGTTGGTACACTTGAGAACATTGAAACTCTGGTTAAATTTTGACAAAAAAATAACCAGTAATAAAACCGCACTTTTCAAAAACCCAACGGCTTTCACTTTGAATACTACGGAATAGGAAGTCTTTTGCACAATAAGAAGCTAAACAAATTAGGCAGGTTAAAAAAAAATTACGCAGGTTTCTCGACAAAGACATAAATGAACTAAGTGAGCGTCCTGACGTACCGAAACACATAAATATTTACAAAATTAGTCATTTCAACCACAATGATGCTGAGATATTCGCAAAACTTCGGACCGCAGGTCTCTGCGGTGGGGAACGAACTCGCTATTACCCTTCCCGGGGTCTATCACGTTCACCACCACACCATGCGGTTTCTTCGTTTCGGCTATCTCTCAGCTCAGTTAATCATTTCGCTTTTGTTCAGTGTTTTACGCCTAGAAGCTCCTTGAACGTTGCTTTCATAGAGTGACGAGTTTAATCTCTTTACTTTTCATTTTCGTAAATCGACGACAGGATTCCCTGAGTTTCCTAAAATCGCTTGTTCAAGCCGTTGCGGAGGACCAATTGCTTTACTTTGAAGCGATGCATGCAAATCTCTCGTAGACGAAGGAAAGCCCTTCAATTGACCGCTCACAGATTCATCACGCCATCTACTCACAGTGATTTTCATACAGAATTTTTTGCCGACTCCATTACATGTTGACGTTTGACATTGTTGTCATTTTACATCTTTTTTAATACTCTGTACGGATCCGCAGAGTTTTTTGCATTCGATTCGAATTCATCAATCACGAAGGCGTTCGAACTTTTCGCGTACGAGCTCTCTTGCTGCTTCAGAATTTTCATTTTCGTTATGAATATCGTTCAATGCAGATCGAATTGTGTTTTCTGGTGTCATTAGTAGAGTTCCCTGGTCAACAGTGCGCACGTTGACTGGATGGCGTGATCAAATCTCAGAAAAGTCTTGCACCAATTTCTAATCACTGGAAGGATAGAGGGCTTGGCGAGCCCAAAGTGCGGTTGAATCAGCACCTTGCTCATGATATGAACGGTATCACTACCGCTACGCTACACGTTACATATTGCGTGTTGTTTCATGAAATAAATAAAAACATAGGAACGGAAGCATTATGTGCTGATCTCCCGGATTTTATATGAATAGACTAAAGACAATGGTTTTCAAAGAGGTCCGAGCAATTCTCATAAATGATTATGGTGGTGAAAGGAAGTAGTGGAGAAGCATTGCTTTAGAAACATGTGAAGTCAGAATTTGCAGGCAAATTATACTATTAACTGTGTTAAATTATTATTCATGCTGATTGCCTCCCCTTTCTTTCACTCTTTCACTGATAAGCTAACACGAGACTGGTAAATAACTTCAGTCGGCCAACGTTTCAACGTATCCGTCCTCCTCAGAGCCTTCAATGAAAGAATAGATGTTGACTGGTCTTACAGAAGTAAAAGAAAAGTCAGCTATTGAAACATCTCAGCTTTTTTCTTCGAAAATTCTCATAATGTAAAATCCAAGTCCAATAACAGAGGAAAACATTTTCTATATCTGTACAGAAGCCAGCATCAGCGTAGAACTGGAGAAGACGACGTGAAGCTTGCGAGCTGGATGGGTTCGTAAATAAGTAAGGAATAAAAACATCATGAGTACCTCTGTTAAATACTAAAAGACGAATTCCCATATGATTTCTCCATCTACCTTTCATTGGGAACTCTTGAAATGTGGTGTGAAACGGAAGAATTTCTGTGATATTCCCTTTAATGGAGGTAATTCTCATAGCACACTCGAACCCGCCCTCATCTATTAGGACAAATGGTGGTTTTCGTCGTCAGCGAAACTGGTTGTGAAGGGTTGAAATAAGTGAATTTCAACTGTTAAAGTGAGATTTTCTACCAACCACCTTTTAAATTTCGGAAGAATTCACATCCGTTTCGATTTTCCATTTGCAGTCAACTGGGGCCAGTCAACACGACGAACGAATCTTGAAATCATCGAAGAGCCTACAAGCAACACACAATTTTGACATGAATCACTACGAAGCAATGACGATTTTCATGTTGATGGTGGAGACGGACGAACAATCCTAGTAAGTTTAACAGGCATTTGTTAATATATGACAATCCTCTGCCTCTCTCGGAGCCTTCTCTCTCGGACCGATTCTTAAACTCTACTTAAATTAAATTTCAAGGATTTTAATTATTTTTAGAAAAGAAGTAACCATTCAAGAAAGTACTGCCGCAGTCCTTTAAGCAATACACTAGATTCTTTTGGAACTGTGCCAAACCAATATCTTCGTTAAGACTTGCAGTTGTGGAAAACTATCGGAGGCAGCTAGAAAATCGTCATCATGGTTTTTTAAAGCATAAAATTTCTATTTTTTGATCAGTAATTCGGTATTTCACAGGTTGACCATCATTTAACCTCCGTACTATAATAATCAACATTTGCTTATATTGTTGAGCTTACACGAGGTTGATAGAGGTGTTTATACGGTCAACGCTTCGACTTCTTCGTTTTCATCAGAGCCGACGATCCCTGTCGTTGGTCCACAGTTGTTTCTCTTCTCGATGTGGCATCTGTCTTCGTCTCGCATCGAATGGAATCTTTCTCAGTTGAGCATCTCGAAAGAGCCATACTCACCCGGCGGCGCACTTTTATACATCTCGACTTTACTCTTTTGTTGTTCTAACTTTGACAAAAGCTGAAGTATTTTTGCATGAACTATACAAATTGTAAGAAAATACTATGCTTAGAAAAAGTACGTTTGAAGGAGAGGAAAACGTTGACGAACCCAGCAGATTCTTTCTCAATTTTGTATTCATGCATAAATTCTCCAGAGAATGGTTGTGGAGCGATGAATTCGAATTGGCTATAGCAAGAAGAAGACGAACAAAATATGACAAGTGCAATTCAGAGAATGTTCGCTATCATATGTGGAATCTGCTCTATCACTTCCATAAATTATAGATGCACTTTCCTAACACCAGTTGCAGAATGTTTCTTGCACGAAAATTTGGTAATCCATGGAACGTTCATTGTTCAACCTTTCAGTGGGGACGCGTAATTTTGTGCAACGACACCTAATTTAATTTCGTTACGGAGTTTCTGGTTTTGCTATAGTTGACGATTATTCTTCCATAAACAGAAGACACGATGAGTTGAGAACAACGCAGAATTGTGAAGAAGAGCGTTCTCAAGAGGAATTACCTGTCATCCGTCCGCCTGTTGATTGTCGAGTAACATGAATGGACACCAGTAAACCTTCCATTTCTCCCTGTCATGTGCAAGAGTAGCCCAGTGCGTTCTCTTTGCTGTAGGATCCTTGAAAATCATATATCCCTCTAGGGTTTTCGAAAAGAACTCTGACTATCGGGTAGGTGGTCTTTCTGCTGTCCGTGTGACATTCCGAAGAACCCAGTTGCTAACACGTCCTGTCTATCGATTGTAGCCCATACATATTACGTGTCTGACCCACATTATCTTCAACAGCTTGGCATATATAAAGCCGTGTCTTTGATATTTGATCGTTGACGTAGATCCCCAAGTCGCTCTCTTATTGCTGCTTAATCTAAAGCTAAGTCATCCACTATACCGACTTCCTGACGAAGGTAGACACAACTGCAACTCTGTGATGTTCATTCCACTGAGCGTGAACGAGAGGTACTACAAAGGTCCGTCCCTAGTGAACGTAGTTTTTGCGAAAAGTAGTCGAAAACCAATTTCTCAAAAAACTGGTTAATGTTTGATGTTATAGGAATGATTTCATCAGCAAAGCCAAGATGATGTTGTTGTCATTCCAGTATTCACGAATTTTATGGAGGGTGGCGGTAAATATTTTTGGCAGCATGTTATCGCCTTGCCTTACCCTTCTTTTGATGTTGAGGTGTATATCGTTGTAGAATGATGACATTTTGGGTGCAAAATTTTTATATATCCTAGTACAATTTTTATATACTGACTACAGACGCCGTGGTGGTCTCCCATGACTGCTTCTCTCTCATCTGAGTCAAAAGCATTACTTAAATCGATGAAGGTAAGGCAGAGCGGTGTCTTGTGCTCTCGCGATACTTCAATGAGTCTTGTTACTCACATCACACTAGTTAGTCACATGGTTATCCTTCGACCAGTGTTCAGTCAGTCCTATTTGACGAGAATGAAGTGAAGGGTTTGTTGAGCACAGAGAGTAACAGCTCAAACAATAGCAAATCACACTCCTATGTTCTCATTCAGAATGTGGTTTCGGTAGCAACTATCTTACAAATCTGCTACAGCACATCGACGCTGCACTTTGTAAATTTGATAATGATACATACTTTTGCATGATGCATTGTCAGGAAACCACAAGTCACTATCACCGAACAATCACTATTAACAACATTCATCGTCTTGTATAAAAGAGCATCGCCGAGTGAGATAGCTTCATTCGACGGATATTCTACTGAAGCAGATTCAACTCGATACGAAGACGAACCCGAAAAATCGATAAGCCGAACAACTGTGGACAATCGACTTGGATCATCGATTCTGATGAAGACGAAGATGTGGAAACGTTAGCCGGATAAAGTTCGTCAGCTTTGTGGAAGCTTATCAATGCAGAATTACTGTAATTTGTAAATAATAATTTTCTCGGCCCTCAGTACCAAATTATGAAGCGTTCAAGGGTAGTATCTATATAATACAAAACTCTTAGTTAATCATCATAGCGACACAAATCCACGTTTGAGATTTGAGCGCTGCAGCTCATAGAGCTATGACAATTCAAATGATTAGTCGCTGGACTCTCTGTCGCTTTACTCAGTGCCTATCACTACCGTTGAATGGGCTTTAGATGAAGAAATGGGTAGAGGCAAAAAATTAGAAGACGGCAGAAGAAGCGCCAAAATCTGAGTCGGATATTTGTCGACTGCGGAACTGGAGGAAGACGGCATGGATAACTTGTAACGAGGCAATTTGCTGTTGTTTACGTTCAAAACTCAGCGTTTTCGTGTTAATTATGCTCTCATATGAGTAGGAGCGGATCAAATCAGCACCTTCTAATAAGTCCTCATTAAGTATTAAACGTCACTATATTAGTTGGTCCGTAATTGGAAACTGAGGATATTACTGATCCCGTTTTTTACAAGCAGAATGTGATATCAATTTCCATAATTAGTAGATGGACGGTTGCTGCGGCCTAATGTAGTATTTGTGTCGTCGTTTGCGTTAGCAAGCTAGTGCATAGCAAAGTGGTTAGAGATGCCCCGCAGTAGCTAAGAAGGCGCTGGTTCAATGAACCACGAGTTAATCCAATGCTTCACTTTACACCAATAAGGAATATATCAATACCAATCGCTTTATCGTTTACAGCCAACAAAGTGGTCACACACATATCAAATTCAACAAAAGAACCACAATGATGCCGAGATGTATGCAGAACCTGGAACGCTAGGTTGATGCTCGTGGATGATGGATGCGATGAAGATAATCAACTGCAGGAAGTGCTGGGATCAGCACAGCAGGTGCGAAAGATAAATAAAATTTTTAAAAGAATAGATAAATGAGGAATCTGTATCTCGACTATCAACAAAGCTTCTTAAAGGACTTCAAATTTATGGCAGAATAAGCCTTAACTAAGCGTCTAAATCTTTTCGCATAGAATCTAAACACGGGCTGTAAACAATAAGCTGTCTCAGATTCATGGCAATAGCAAGGAGAAGAACGTAGAAAAACGAGCGGCTATTCATTGCATATGAACATGTGCAACATTCAAGGTGATCAACAACCGCTCGGTAGAACCCGTTTGTTGTAATATGATGTGCTTGAGGCTGATGCATACACATAGTTAAAGAAGAAGCAGTTAATAGCAAAACTATTAGTGTTATCATGACTTGACTTCCCGGACAAAGCGATGAAAAGTTTGTGTGTTCCACTTGACATCGACGAATTGACAGGTTTTTTTTAACTCTTAGAGTCATCATACCTCTCAATAACAGGTGCTGTTTGATGAACAATTCCTCGTCTCGATCTGATTCTTGTGCGTTTGGAGAAATTTGTATCGAAAATACCCAAACCAGGTTGTGAAGTTGTGTCTCCGGTTCCTGCGCTTTGATTGTAACTTTTATTTAGAAGCCATCAATGCTACACATTTCCCACCTACACATCCTATAACCTCTCGCCATTTCTTGTATTTTCCAACTCCAGGCATTTATTAAAGTAGAATAGTTTAAGCGGTTCGATATCGTCCCAGAATGGCCGTACATATGGATTCAGAGCAACATTTCATAATCAGATCTATAAAATATGTCTTGAATTTCTTCTTACAATTCGAGTTTGAATGTTTCAACAAATACTTTAGCATTATAATTTCCACGCTATAAACAGAATTTGGTTATATGCAAGAGACTCCCCATGGGAGGTATTTTGACCTAGTTAGCTGCAATACCATGTGACACGCCCCATGTGACTTTCAAAAGGATAAACATGGACCGAAAGTAAACATACACTTGTCCTATGAGAATCGAAAAGAAGAGCTCTCTGCTTCTGCTGTGGTGGACTGATATACCTATGCATATGCAACGATAAATAAGTATGAACACATGTATAGGATGTATGGATAAATGGAGGTTATATCCAGCGCGCTGAATGGGCCAAATGGCTGAGAAGTGTGTGAGGATGGTTTAGGAATGAGTTAACTAACAAAGTCAATATATCTTGCCCAGGCACCTGCACCACCTTGTTATCCGCCGTTCAGTTGATCATCGAGTCACACGAGCGGATGCCAGTGGTGCACCTTCCATTTCTCGCTGTCCCGTGCAAGAGTAGGCAAGTGGGTTTTGCTCGCTTAAAAGACTCCCTGATAATCATCACGGAATCTTTATTCTAGGGCTTTCGTGAAGAATTCTGAGCATCGAGTCGGTGGTCCTCCTACAGTGCGTTTGACACCCCGAGGAACTCAGTCGCTTTCGTCTCCCATTGGTCCTTGTTCTTACGCATTAAGTGTTCGGCCCACCTTATCTTTGATAAATTACATGAAGAACGTCAAATTGCCCACAAACGAGCACCTGCAGTTGATAGAAATTGAAGTACGGAGGTTGGCGAAGTTACCGGTGACTCATCTCTCATTGAATAGCAAAAATAAAGAGCCCTATGCATGCAACAAGAGGATTTTCCATGTCATTAAGAGCAATAAATAGCAATAGAGATCTCTGGTACCCAAGCGATTCACTCGAGTGTAGCAACAAATGATATAACACGAAGAACCATTTTGCTTTCCAAAGAATGCATCACCAAATCGATATCGCTTATGGAAGAACGTTGAACAATATTCCACCATTTCATGATTCTTTGATACACTTTGATACAAAAGCGCCTTAATTCATAGAGAAAGGAGAACGACATGAAAGAACATAGACGTCATCATTATTCGATTGTTTAACAGATGCTCAGCGTTTAGTTCGGCTGGCCAGTGGAATACGAGCGATTTCTCGTTAGCTGCGGAATCCCAGGTTTTTTGACAATAAAAAACCCCAATAACCTTAAGGGTTGAAAGATCGAGGCTATATATATATATATATATA
>MQTX01000079.1:46928-59247 GCA_009735665.1 Angiostrongylus cantonensis
TCAATTATATAAATATATCGCTGCCAGACTTTCGTAGTATTTTACAGTTTATATTTAGTTCACCGGCGCGTGTGGCGCAATGGTCGGAGGCGCCATGCAACACACGTGTGGAATCAATCCCCTCGCCCATGGCTCACCAAGCCTTCCATCCCTCCGGGGTCGGCAAATTGCTACCAGACTTGTCTGGAAGGATAGCATCACTGGCTCGATAGATCGGTAGGCCACCGCGAGTCATTGTAAAGGCCAGATATGCATTCAATCACTTCCAACGATGTGTAGTGAAGTCGAATGCGTGGCGCATCCCTTAGGGATTTATCAACGCCAAGAGCTTTATCCTTTATTTTTTTATCTGCTCTGAAGTGAAGGAGGGAAAACCCTTCTCTCTATCACCCGATATAAGCTAAATGCTATTCGAAAACCCGTGATATTCTTTTATGTGAAGGCATTCAACATTTCTAGGACTTCTCGAATCACTCAGCTTCGAGCCCATGTAGACATGCTAGTTAACAAATGGGGGATGGGGGGGGTGGCGAATAAAAAAAATGTTAGGAGACTAGGAAAACAATGGGAGGCCACCATTTTAATGAAAATCTTAAAACGGCAGAGAGCAACTAATGGATGTGCTAGTAGGGACTACAACTTATATTATGTCTTTTATAGTGGTTCTCACGTCATTAACCCAGAAGGCTAAAGGCTTTCTCAAAACCGGCTTTCTGTCAACATTACGCATCCATGTGAACTGTGCGATTGATCTCTACGTAAAATATTCAGCGGAACACTCATAGAAGACGGAGAGTGTGCGAAGAAGCCGTTTTCTTCTCAACGCGATTGAAATCTTACTCCAGCGATTTTTGAGTGGGGTTGCTGACGTTTTCGGCTGACTAGATCGTTATCAACTTTCCAAACCCTGAAGAAGGCGAAATCCCTTTAAACGAGCTTTCTTTGTGAACATCGAGGAAGCCGTGAACAGTTAAATGATTTATTCATCAAAGCAACATCTACTGTAATTTTCCTCAATAGTGAGTAATGACAGTTTCATTTTTGTTGCCAATGAGTTCGGACTCTTTGATTCTTCCCTTGTTCCGAAATAATTGATAAATTGAATTTGAGGGCTCTACGAGCGAGTGCAGAACAGCAAAAAACAAACCTCATTGGCGAATTAACACACAGGAGAACCGAATTGTTGCATTGGTCGCTAAATGGTTCATAATGAATCAATAAGATTGCGAGTTCTGCAGATGGGTCTCTAGAAGAAAAGCATGAAGGTGTTTCTCCTGGTACTTTCTTATACTGGTAGTTTAAGATTTTCAAGTGTAGCTAGATCACAGCATGTTTCGTACGACCATTATAGCATACGGATTTTCCTATTGGACGAGGATATAAAAGAAAATAGGGCAAAAACCGAGCTTGCATCTTTTGAACAAGTTTAGTAACACTTTAGCTAATTTCTCGTAGTAGTAAATTCCACGAAGTGGAATACTGAAGAATCAAATGCGTTCAGTGGCCTTGAAATAGCCAGTGAGATCCGAAAAATAAAAGACGGCAGTGGTTCATGACATCTACAGGATGTCTATGATTTTCGTTGAGGGACAATGTATTTGACCAGAATCACTGCCTCGCGTGCACAGACTGCGACAAAACAAACTGCCTAATGTGATAACAGACTGCTGATAAAAGGATTACGGAAAGGATAGACGGAACGAAGGGCGACAACAGCTCTATACCATCCACCTACGCTATTTGTCCAAATCAGACTTTTTGCAACAAAAGTTCACAAACACTGTGAGATCTCCACCTTCTCCTAATGAGATAATCTCAGAAAATAATGACAGTTTGCTAGGTTGGATAAAACCCGACAGATCTGTTGGTAAAGCAAATCGAAAACCAGCAAGGAGGAATGTGGGACCAAAAAATCCGTTATTGAAAACGCTGGACTACACAGACAGTTTGCTAGGTTGGATGAAACCCGACAGCCCTGTTGGTAAAGCAAATCGAAAACCAGCAAGGAGGAATGTGGGACCAAAAAATCCGTTATTGAAAACGCTGGACTACACATCACAGCACATTCTGTTGAGAGGAAGCGGTTTAGGGCAAGGATGATGGGAAACCATGAGCTTGTTGGAAGGAAGATGTGTATCGATGGAATAAGAAGAGTTGTTTAAGAAATGAGGTTTAGTGCACTGTGTGATTGACGCCCATAAATGACTTCTTGGTAACAAAAATACCCGAGTTCAAGAAGCAGATTCACTGGGAAATGGTCAAAGTGTCAAAGATTTGTCCAACCATTCACACATAGTGTTGAAAGAAAGCAAAACAGAAAAAAGAAAAAAAATAGTCTGATGATTAGAAAATGGATCCAATTCTATTGTTCTGCAACACCAATATGAAGAAAAGTGCTTATTCCAACTGAAGACTCACATCCGACAAAAAACGAAGTAATTTACAAAAATAAAGTGTAAGTAGCGTCAGATCCCTCCTATCTGTTTACCGCCCCATCGCGGCTCGGTGGTGTTCCTAGGTGTCGTGCTATGATGTACAGCGAGGGATTCATCCGCCTGGCCCGGTCTCCCAGAAGTCCGGTGTTTCTATCAAGGAACCTAGCTAAGGGTAAACTAATACTAGGATTCACCCCGAGTAAATACGCGTCAGATCTAGTTGAATTAACCCGTAAGAAAGAAAGTAATCACCTTTATCACCTGCCTAATCCACAATTGCGTTAATCATCGTGTAGTTAGACCGAGCAGGCGACCACTCGTCATCCTTCATATGAAAGGACATTCTAATAAGCTCTGCATATTCGTGGAATCAGAAGAGCACTACAGGGAAATTTTTGTTCGCACGATATCCCGAAAATGTTATTTTCGATACAAGATGCAGGGACGGATAGTATTCTGTCGTTTCGCTTGCGTGTACCTATGAGGGTAGAGATGAAGCTTATTTGTTAGAGAAGACAACGAACTACTACACACGCAGTTAACATTCAGCTGGTACAAGATTGAGAATCTAACGACTAATCTGATCCTTAGGATCTCTAATATTTCTAAATTCAATCGTTTTTTAGAACACCTCGTGGAATAATGCAAATCTCGTCAGCTCGGCAGCACTGATTAAAATATGAAGAAATGCAAACAAATAGAAACTAAGTTTTTCCTGTGCTTTCTAACCGAAAGACGATCGTGAAATAGGAGTACTAGAGCGTCCTTAAGAGTTGAAAAGCTAACACAAGTGTGCTACCAGTTATCATAGGCCAGAACTTGAGTAGTGAATGGCATCACTACCACTGCCTTACCCAAGCCCTCATTTTTCGTTATTGTTAGGAATATAATGGAAAGAAACCAGAGGGTTTCAAAGTCGCTCGGCGTATTGGTGCTGTGCCGTCAAAACATTCCATTTGAAACTAAAATCAACACCGCTTCTTCCTTAATACTTTAAAAGAATTTTTCTTTCTCAATTTAAACAAAGTAAGCACTGTCCAAGTAGCAAGATTTCCCTTCTATGAGCAGTTTTCATTCTTCTCACCCTGTTTTTTTTTCAGTGTTATCTTATCAAATCTCATCCTCATAAAGACGGCACTATCAGTTGTTCAGAGTTTTCACAAATGATATAACTGATAACTTTTTGACGGAGGTGGTTTATAAGCCATGCTCCACAAAAATCGAGCCCTAATATCTACTAGTTTTGATTTTTTTTAAGATTTCGGCTCCCCAGATCAATCCCGTTGATGGGTGGCACTGGCAGATAGAAAATTAACTCAGGGAAAAATGAAAGGAAGGACGCGCATAGTGTGGTGGTGAACGCGTTAGTGCACGGAACGTGTAATAGCGTCTTCGATTCCCACCGCACATACTCGCAGCACGGAGCTTTGCAAACATGTCAGCATCATTGTAGTAAATTTCGCATAATAACCTGTTGTGCAAATTGTTTTTTTTAATATGACCCATAATCCCGTCTACTGTGTGGATAAAAACACCTTTCACAATCGATTCGCTTCCTCGCACCCATCAGCCCCAAAGATCTTTCAACTTTTCCGTGTGGATTCGGCTGTTGCTTGACGATTTTCATTTAACCTTGAGTGTCGTAGAATGCTCGCCGAGCAATTCCCCTTGGACTCCTGAGATAGCGAGGCTGGCGCGTTCCCAATTGGATTGTAGAGAGCAGTTTTTTTCCCAGACAAGTCCGGTACTATTTTCCAGACCCTGGAGGGATGAGAGGCTTTGTGGGTGCGGAGCGTAATCGAACTAGTACCTTCATCGTGATGACTAACATCACTGCTATTGTGCTATTCGCCCGTCGAGAAAATTGTACCAGGTAGGAAATAAAGAAGCTAACATAACTATTGGTTTGATAACCTTTAATGATACTGAGATACTTCACGGAAAGGAAAACAGCGCGTTCGTTCCCCACCATAGACACCTACGGTCCAGAATTTTGCAAATATCTCAGCATCGTTGCAGTTATATTTCGCATTATATCCTGCCATTAAAAATAGTAGGCAGCAAACAAAATGGTTAAGATTGTGATTATAACTAAAAAAAAGCCTCAGCTTAACTGGGCTCATTGCTGATTTGCGCTCCCCAGATCAATCCCGCTGACGGGTGATTGCTAACGGATCGATACTGAGATATTTGCAAAACTCCGGACCGCAGGTGTCTGCGGTGGTGAACGAACGCGTTATTGTCCTTTCCGAGAAGTAACGTATTCACCACCACACCATGCAGATCATTCGTTTTGCCTGTCTCTCAGCTAGTTCTATCGATCTTTTGCCATCAGCAATCACACGTCAGTGGGATTGATCTCGGGAGCCCAATTCGGCAATGAACCCAGTTAAACTGAGGCTGCAGTTATAATCGCAATTTTATTTTAAATATTAGTTTTATATTTTCGCCACCGCATAAGTTTTATGTCTTGTGGGAAATATCCAGAAAAAAAAGCTTTAAGATCTCATCACAAAACGTTCAAAAATTTGTAAGTCTGAAAAGATAGCATCATTGGCTCGATGCATCGATAGGCTCCCGCGAGTCATTGTAAAGGCCAGATATGCATTCAGTCACCTCCAAGGTTGCTCAGTGAAGTCGAGTGCGATTCCCGTGCCCATGGCCCACCAAGCCTTCCATCCCTCCGGGGTCGGCAAATTGGTACCAGACTTGTCTGAAAAGATATCGATGGGCCCCCGCGAGTCATTGTAAAGGCCAGATATGCATTCAGTCACCTCCAGCGATACTTAATGAAGTCGAATGCGTGGCGTATCCCTCAGGGATTGGTCTACGCCGAGAGCTTTATCCTATTATTATTGCTGTAGTGTTCGCTGTGAAATGACCAATGGAATAAACATATTTCGTGCTTCCATGCTGATAACTTTTAAATTTGCAAAAATATCTCGTTCGTAAAGAAATGTTGGTAACGCCAATTTTCGAAGGAAAATAATCTATTAAATCGACCACGAAATGAGTACGGTGTCATTTGAAACGAAGAGGCTTAATAAGGCGCAAATGTAATGCATGAAGACTTTAGAGAAAATGTGAACTATACAAAAATTCGATTAAACCTCTAAGTGCAAGATCCAATACACGAATGGTCATTGTTTCGATCATGCGGCCTGTACAAAGAAAGCCCACCATACGTCCAGCGTCGACAAATTGGCGGCGGACTGGCTTTAGAAGATAGAACTCACTGGCCCGATACTACGATGGACCATCACAAGTCAAGTCATTTTATAAGCCAAATATGTGTCCAAACATCTTTTGATTAAGTTAAATGCATAATGCATTCCTTGAGGATTAATCAACGCCTAACGTTTCATCGCTTATCCTGTTAAAGAACCATGCCCTTGAGAACACTCTGAAGTACTTAAAACAATCAACTGATCATCAATCGCCTCCTTATGGAACAACATTCAAAGTCGTTCTGTTTCTCTGCTAGAAGAACTCCCTACTTTACACTCAACTGGGAAACTGCTATGCTACCGTTGTCTTGTCGTACATAGACCACGAGTTGAGCGTGGTCTTCTCAACAGATGCAAAGACCTTTACAACACAAGCAATGCACAAATAATCTTCACAAAAACGTTACAACAGGTTCATTTTTAAAAAGCACAGTCAAGTGTTAAATGAGTGTTAAACTTTGAAAGGATGTCAAACCTTACACATCAACTAAAGATTAACGCAAGCTTCTGAAAAAAAAACGCCTGATTGAGATAAATAGTAATTTTCGAGTACAGCACAGAAATTCACTCACTCACTTAGTCCACTTCTTGATTTGTGAAGGAGCTCAGTCTTTAGGACTATACTGCTCCGTATTGCCTCACAGTGGATAAACAAAGATAAAGCACTCGGCGGTTGACGAATCCCTGAGGGATGCGTTATGCGTTCGACTTCACTAAGCATCGTTTGGAGGCGGGAGCCCAATTCGGCAATGAACCCAGTTAAACTGAGACTCCAGTTATAGTCGCAATTTTAATTTAAATATTAGTTTTATATTTTCGCCACCGCATAAGTTTCATGTCTTGTGGGAAATATCCAGAAAAAAAGCTTTAAGATCTCATCACAAAACGTTCAAAAATTTGTAAATGCTATACTGTTTGTTGCGCAGTACGGTGGCCTATCGGTATATCGAGCCAGTGACGCTATCCTCTTAGACAAGTCTTGTACCAATTTGCTGACCCCGGAGGGACGGAAGGCTTGGTGGGCCATGGGAGCAGGGATCGTGTGTGTTGCATGGCACCTCCGACCACTGCGCTACAAGCACCCATGCCTGACAATGGATAGTTCAGAAACTACTCTACACAGAGGAGTCACTTCTGTTTTTTTTGCACATAATTCTTTTAAGGCTGCACTGAATATGAATGCTATACTGTTTGTTGCGCAGTGGTTGGAAGCGCCACTGCGACACACATGTGGTATCGATTCCCGTGCCCATGGCCCACCAAGCCTTCCATCCCTCCGGGGTCGGCAAATTGGTACCAGACTTGTCTGAAAAGATATCGATGGGCCCCCGCGAGTCATTGTAAAGGCCAGATATGCATTCAGTCACCTATAGTTCGTTCCCCACCATAGACACCTGCGGTCCAGAGTTTTGCAAATATCTCAGCTTCATTAAAGTTATGTGCATAGTGTTTGAAAGCAAACAATGAGCGAGTAACAGATGAGGTTTTGAAATAGTCCGAAGAAAGCATCAGTTCATGGATCTACATATAAAGTACATCAAGTAGGAAAGAGTGAACTACTAGTACTCCAAGTTTGTACTCAATTTTCTTTAATGCGCGACATAGAATTGGGTGGAGTTCCTAATAGATTTTGATAAACAACACGGAAAGCCTTATTTTCATAGTGCAGCAAAGATCATATCGCCGGCGCATATAACGGAGGGGGTTGGAAAGATGCCCAGCAATACACAAGTGGTCTAGGTCCAATCCCCTGCTCCGTAACCACGAAGCCCTGGTTCGACACAACGGTAGGCCACCGCGAATCATTGTGAAAGCCAGATATGCATACAATCACCTCTAAACTATGCGTAATCAAATGCATGGAGTAACCCTCCGAGATTGATCAACGCCGAGAGCTCTATCCTTTTTTATATCTTATGAAGTGGTCAATACGAAGAAAAATCTAAAGATGTCGTTGTTTTCTAGTAGGACGAAACTTTCAGTATATCAATTTTTTTTTTGAAACCTTCTTGAATACTTGGACGACTAGTCAACAGGAATAGAGCAGATCGAACACATTTTCCATTTTCTTCGACTCGCCAATATCGTTCGTGATGATGGTTTGGAGCGAACATAGTGCCATATTATAGTCTCACACCATAATTAGTAAAACATCTTCAGTTGCGAGTCCAGATGATTAATTTTATCCGGAAACACGTCCATCCATCGTGTTGGAGTCACCCCAGGGAACGCGTTCATCCTCATGGAGTCCACCATACACTTATTTTCCTCCATCTTTCGCCTATTCTGCTTACCAGGTGACCGGCGCATCTACGTTTCGCTATAAATGTATATCCTGCTTCTCGATTGAGGTGACAGGTCGATTAAAGTCGAAGCCTTTGAGAGTCAGATTTTCACATTCCGGCTTGGTGTAAGTACCGTTTGCATTCCAGAAGATATGATTCAAGGGCTCAGTGGGTGGTGGGCAAATTTTCTGAAATGGTTGATATACCAGTGCACGGTTCCACTACGTAACCCAGAGCTATTAGGACCGCTGAGTCGAAAATGTGAGTGAAGTTTTTCTGCTCTATTACTTGGTCAATAGCTTTTCCTAGAATCTCAAAATAGGACTCCATTACTCTCCTTTTTCGATGTAATTCTTCACGGAACGGCCAAAGTGCACGAATGAGGTGACCTCCATAGAACCATAGTTCGATTTGCTCAGTTCGCAACATAGGTTCTTCATGAACTGGGAGTTCGTCCTATTTATGTGCAGTCCAATATTTTGTGGCTTCGTTGAAGAGATTGGGCGTCGCCTCTATTTCTCTGAAACTTCTCAAGCCGATGGCACTGTCATCGGCAAAACGAAAGTTGAACAGGAAAGGAATTTGAGATCAGTGTATGCGTCCTTCTCGTTCTAGTGCAGCGATTTCATTATCCGCTGCAACGCGAATGTGAACAGATTTGGCCAGATGTTGTTGTCCTTTAGAACCCTATGAGAAAAGAAATCGGTGGAAAACCTGTGCTTTTATGCTACAGATCCGATAACGATCTATTACTGTTCGCATACAGGACGGGTGCAGCCGTCTGTCGACGAGGGCTGCAGATAGGATTAAATTCGTTTCGACGCTGTAAAACGCTTTCTCGCAATAGATAAAGGTTAACACAAAAGGCTAATGGTGCTCTCGACAGATGTCTATGACTTGTGGCTCGGTTTGCATGTGGTTGGAATCCTGTTTTCTCAGCGGTTCGTGCTTCATCAGAAATCCAGTGGCTGATATGCAGTTTTTGTCCTATGATTGGGTACTTGTATCTCTTCGATTTTTTTTTTTTTGATAGCTCTATTATTTTGCTAACCACAACATCACTTGAACATCTTAGCTCAAATTGAAGTCCTGTATGATGATTCTAATAGACGAAAATCTTTAAAGATTGAAGAGATTATGGCCTTCTTTTCACAACGTGTAACCATAAATTCCAAAAAAAAATTAAGCCTTAAATTAACGAATTTAGAAAATGTAAAATTGCATTCTGACAAATTCTAGCAGACGAAATGTTGCTTCTACCCATGGGAGTTCTTGGAAATGATGTGGAAAAATTTTAATGGCACATGAGTGGATTTGTATCTCTCAGAAAATATGTGAAAATCCTAACTGAAACTGAGAAGCACTTTTATTATTTAACAACGGCGCATGTGGCGCAGTGGTCGGAGGAGCCCTGCCACACACACATGGAGTCAATCCACATGCCCATCGACCACCAAGCCCTCCATCTCTCCGTCGTCAGCGAATCAGTACCAGATTTGTCTGGAAGGATAGCAGCACTGCCTCGATACATCGTTAGGCCATTGCGAGTCGTTGTAAAGCCCAGATATGCATTCAATCACCTCCAACGATACTTAATGAAGTCGAATGCATGGCATATCGTTCAGAGATTGATCAACGCCGAGAGTTTTATCCTTTGTCCTTTTCATGTTTGAAATGGCATATTTTTCAAATAATTCTTCAGTGGCTTTGCTGCTCAACACAGATTGTATTAAATGAAATAAAAACCACTGCAACAAATAGAACATACGTATTGCTGCCAACGAGAAACATGCTTATTGATATCGGTTGCGCAGAATTCGAACTTCTTGTGGCGATGAAGTCATTGAAGATAGTTTTTGCCTCGTATTGGTTTATGAAGCATTTCTCGCATAGGAAATTGCTAGCATGCTTGAAAATGAGGGTGTCAGTAGGCGAGATGTCTGGAGTGTATACTTGACAAGGCAGAGTTTTGTAGCGAGGCGCGTTTAAATTTACAACATCGGTACTGAGAGTCGTGGGTTCGCGTTACCATGCAGCAAAATTGTTCTTTTCTTTTAACAAATCTAAATACCGCCGTGGACGATTCTAGGATATTTCGTCGATTTCCTTGTCATACTTTTCCGCCGTAATCATCACACTCTAATTCAGGAAGCTGTGATGGATCACACTCTCTTTGAACCACTGAACGGTAAGGACGACTTTTTCGTATATATTGGTCTTTGACAAGTGCTACGTAGCATCATCGCGCTTCATCGCGCATCATCACCTACGCAGATCATCATCACTTGTTATAGCGGTTTGATTTCTCGTAGCACGTCACAACAAAGTCGGAAAGGGGATCGTTCTGATTGCGCAGTAGAAACGCTAACGACAGTTCAGTAGGACGATTTACTTGATTTTCATTAAATGCGTGCTAGAATAGTGGGCTTTCCATCTTTCCGATTTGCTCCAAAAGTTCATAGTAGTTGAGATGCTTACATGAAGTTCTTGTGGAAGTTTTCGAACACCTGTGCGCGTATTTGCTCAAACCTATGCCTTCAATTAATCGTCATCAATAGCAGAATGAAGTTCGTGACCTCACTCGTCTTCATGGTTGAATTCACCAAGACGAAGCATCCCAAATCAAAGTTTCAGCGGTTTTTTAGCTTAATTGGGTTCAATGCCGATTTGTGCTCTTCATATCAATGCCGTTAACAGTTGATTGCTAATGGCGCTGGTAGATAAAAAACTAGTTCAGAGAAAGGCAAAATGAAGGACCCGCATGGTGTGGTCGTGAACGCATTATCTCCTGGAAAGGGTATTAGTGTGTTCGATCTCCACCGCAGACACCTGCAGTCCAGAGTCTTGCAAATATTTCAACTTCGCCTTGAAGAATTGCAGTAGGCAGTAAATAAAAAGTGAACACTGTTCACAGATTCAACTCAGCACTACATTTGTTCTAGAATTATGTTCAAATTCGCTGATTAATAAACAGTGGATCTGACATGTACAGTGGCTAGCGGCGACTCCACTATGGTCGTAGCCTCCTAGCATATCTGCCTTCTAAGTAGCGAATAGAAAACCAACCAATAAATCCAATCGCACAAAAAAGTACCCAACGCGTCAAATTGTTGGATAGAACTTCTCATTTTTAATGTTGTTGATATTTCTGTTCATAAAGGAGTAACTCGGTCGAGCACTAGCAAATTTCCCTTCGCTTTGCTATGGTGCCCAATGAGCTTCCGTGCACAAAGGACGCAAGGGCATCACACTCTCGCTATGGGGCCGCATAATTGAACTGCCTCAGAGAGGAGGATAGTCATGCGCAACCAATACCCTACCATGACTCTGACGTATAGTTAATTTGGTATTCGGACGGGAATGTCAAACTCGTCCAAATTCGTGCTCTGAACAGCCATGCACAGAATGCGCCGCTCTACGTCTGTTTGTTGTGGTGCGGCAACAACTGTGTTGAAATCAGAACCCATATTCGGAGTCGAACTCGTTCATATCGTTATAAAGTATATTTACTCATGTATTTTTTCATTCTTAGAGAAAAATACGTGCAAATGTAATTGACAGCTGCTGTTCATCTATAAAATCCACTCATCTTTTGCTCCACAGCAAATAACAGCAGAGTGTTTTATGGTGATTAGCCATAGTGTTCACAACCAAGCTGTTAAAGAGCCTAAAGATAACCGAAAGTCGAAGTTCCCTCGATTTTAGACGTTCAGCCTTCTTGAATACGAAGAAATAGCCAAAGCACTAAATTCGTCTAACAGCCACCTTAGACAAAACATAGCTTCCATCGCCATTTCGTTGGTATTTCTTAACAATTAACTTATTTCAAAAGTTGAGAAAACCTTATACCTATGGCACAGACAGTTCTATCGCTCTTAAGCTATAAACTCCATTTCTAAAGTGTTTCTCTATTTTATACTTGTTTAAGATCAAAATTTTCGAAAAATTCGGAAGGAAATTTGAATTTGAAAATATGATAGAAGCCTCCCAATGTCATACCGCCTCATCTTGGCTGGGAGGTTTCCTGGTGAAGGACTACGATGTCAAGGTGGCCGAAAGCAGAATGGTACATTCACAGGCAATCTGGTCTCTTAGTGGAGCGAACTTGCCAATTCAATGGTACTGCTGTCTGAAATGCGAATCTCCACGGTAAAGCAAAGGAAAAAATAACTTCCGAGAATTTCAAAAGTACAAAATTGTCGTCCGTTAAAGATAATTTTATTTTTTTTACATAGACTTTCAGGAAGGCATATTTATTTAAACTTTATTACCACATACAACACAATCGTAGCTGACGTTTCGGCAGAATCGCCTTCTTCAGAGCCTGGAAGGGTACACTAATACTCAACTTACTAGGTCAAACACTTCAACA
>MQTX01000079.1:59406-113147 GCA_009735665.1 Angiostrongylus cantonensis
TTAGTTCCAGGCGATCTTGCATTGAAATCAATGCATGCAATGTGAAATTTGGATACGATTCCCTTAGGAAGAGAGTAGTCAGCAACTTTCAGATAATCTTTTCAAAAAGAATCCATTAAAAGAAAGGAGGTATCGATCAAACACATGGAATGAGCTTCTGAAGAAGAAAAAGGAAAAGAAAGACAAAGAGTAACCGCATGAAGAGACTAATTTTGGAATGTGGGACGAATGGTAAGTGCGGATAAAGTGTTTACTGGACATGTCGTGTGGGATTTGGGGTTGGAATATGCTAACGAATACACAAAAATTTTTAATAGAATATTCAGCGAGGAACAAGGAAACAGCGGCGTTCAAAATCTGACTGGCGCTAGTCATCTCAGAAGTGAATAAAAAATCTATGACGTCGAACTGCCCACAATACTCGTCTACCACTCGAGAGCAGTGTATGAATACTGGCGACGATTTCAGCTCGTCGAGGGCAAACCCATTGTTGATCAAGAGTCCAGCATATGACAAACGAGTTCCTTACTGAAAGCCAATTGTGTCCACTGCCATGCAGCCTTATTACTCACTGAATTGCATATTAGAATAGTGTCGGAGAACACATCCATTTCTTTCATTTTTTGATCTATTTTTATTTTATTTGATCCGTCTTCACGTCTGCTATGCGGCTTCCAATATTTCTCACATCCAGTTCGTTTCCTTGCATCCATCGTCCACGAAGGTAATCCAAGTTTTTACGTGTGGCTTCGGTTGCTGCTAGAGGATTTTAATTTCATCCTGAATGTCGTGGAATGGTGGTCGTGCAATTTTCTCAGATAGCCGGGCTGGGGCTTTCCCAATTGAATTACACAGAATGAATTTTTCTCAGAGAAATCCGTTACCAATTTCCCAACCCCGGAGGGATGAGAAGCTTGACTGGCCCGGAGCGAGCGGAATTGAACTAGTACCACGCCCGCGATGGCGGGCAGCGCTACTTTATCCGCCACACATTTCTTTCATTGTTATGACAATTAGTGCTGAAGAGAAATCTCCTTGAAAGAACACTCTTCGGCTACACTAAGCAATGTCGAGCGGAACACCATCTGTTCCGCAGATATTTCCTCTTCAGTAGTTTTTGAATGTTCGTTCTAATCGAGCTGCTCCAGAGTAAGGTGTTAGTATATAATTGCTACTAAAAGAAAGCTGGACCAAAAGGCAAAATCGGTACGGATGTACGTGGCTATGAAGATAGAATAACGCCGTTTAAACTAGACAATGCTGTTCAATATTAGGAGATTAAGAGAAGAGATGAAGATGGTTGGTAAGTCCTTTCTTGGTATCCATTAAACACATCACACACATGCTCTTTCGACAGTTCGTATAGGTTGCTAATTTATTCCACTTTATAATTTATACATGCAGAGCTTACGATCTCTGCGCCTGGTCTGTCGACTTATTCAAATTTTCCGTATGATCATAAATCAAAGACCACCAACACGTAGTATTTGTAAAATCAACAATACTCATTGACGAAGTTCAGCTTATTCAGGTAACTTATGGGAACAGTAAATAATTCCATGAAAAATGGTCGTTTTTGTCTGTTTGTTAGCAACCGGTAGTGGGTCTTCGTGGTACCCTAACCATAACCCTCCTGCGGGTTTGCGTTCTGGCTGCCTGGTTGGTGTATTCGCTGTGGTTATCTCTAGTATAGGTAATATTGCTAGTAGACTCGTTTATTTTCTACGACCCTTTATCACAAAATGAGGCTTTTGTAACATTTAATAAAGCACGTTAGGACACGTTTGGCGCAGCGGTTGGAGGCGCTACTGCGACACACACGTGGAATCGATCCTCGCACCCATGGCTCACCAAGCCTTCCATCCCTCTGGGGTCGGCAAATTGGTACCATACTTGTCTGGGAGGATAGCAGCACTGGCTCGATCCATTGGCAGGCCACCGCGAGTCCTTGTAAAAGGCCAGATATGTATTCAATCACCTCCAGCGATATTTAATGAAGTCGAATGCATGGCCCATCTCTCAGCGATCAACGCCGAGAGCTCTACCCTTTTTTTAATGAAGTACATTATCAAGCGATATTATTCCTAATTAGTAAACACGTGTATCAGTCTCATGAATAGAAATGCTATCAAAAATAAGGCTAACGACTCATGGTTCTATTCTTACAGAGCATGACAATTTTAAGGATCGCAGTGGTGAAGTGGTTTTTAAAAAGTGATTTCTGCGGGACACATGCCATAATAATGATGGCATAGAAAAAGGCTTATACGTGTATTTTAGCGTTTCTTCGTCTTAGATATCAGAAAATACATCGCATAGAACTGACTCTGCATCTATCCAGCTCAAATGTCTCGCTTTGTTGACAAACCTAGATGAAGTTGTTATAAAAACCACAAAATGTTTTTGCGACGAGAGGAATTGCAACATCGTATACTCTTGTCAATAAAAGAAGGAGTTGATTATCCATTCCGTGGATCAATGATTTTCGGTTCGGCATTGAAAACATCTATCCATAACAAACCCCCCAACGGTTCATCGCCTCATCATGGCTAAGAGGTGTTCCTAGGCATCGGGCTGCGATGTACAGCGGGGGAGGAGGCTGACCTAAGGACTCCAAAGAATTGGGCGTCGGAGTGCAATCATCTCGGTCTTGTAATCGGCGAAGCTTCGGCGGGCTTTGCGAATGCTTTTATCAACCTCTGTAGCTTCGACCATTATTGCTGCTCTTCTTTCTTTAAGATTTTCTTTTATCGCCTGTCCCTCATTGTTTCGCAAGTTCGGAAGTTAGTTCACGGTTGCCTGCAGCTCGCGCGATTCTACGCTGGCGTATTAGCTCGAGAGTTTCTGGAGACAGACGTCTCTTGGTGACCTTCGAACACTCAGCTTTCATGGCGCTAACGTGAAGATGTTCAATGAGCCGATCCTATTCCTCGTCGATGTTGTCGACAACGGCATCTCCCCAACAGCCGACTAATGAGTTGAATAAGTTCCAGTTTGTAGTGGTTCTGGGACTTCGGTTTTTGAATTTAGCGGCCTTTTCTACTTTCCGCGAGGAATAAAATTTTGCTCGAAGGAGACGGTTGTCTGATCTCGTGTAAAATTTTGAGACAACAGCGACATCGGTTAGGCAAAACTACTATTTAGTATGATGTGGGCTATTTCGTTATGGTACTCTCCATTGGGAGATTCCCACGTCCAGCCTTGACGGTGAGGCTTGTGGAATTGCGAGTTACCATGGATGGTCTTGGTCGACATGATAAACTCAGAGAGCCGTTCACCCTGTTCGTTCCATTCTAATCCGTGGGTCCCAATATAACGCTCCTCAGACGTTCTTCTTGGTCCGATCTTGGCATTGAAATCTCCAGTGATGGCCTTGAAGAAGGCATGGTCTTCTCTGTAGAACTTCTCCAATTCCAAATAGAACGCCTCGACTTCTTCTTCGTCATAGTTTGATGTTGGCGCGTAAACAACGAAGATTGTCAAAGCCGATGTTGGTCCACATCTTTTTAATCGTAAACGTCCGATTCGGGTTGTAAGCTGCTCAAATGAATTGATCTTCATGGACAAACTCGTATTGACGAGAACACCGCCTGTGCTTCTACTGTCGCATTTTCCGAAGAGCAGTTCTTCTCCAGTGTCATAGACAACGTTGAATGGGTGGTGTCGTCTCGCCTCGGCCAGGCCGATGACCCGATGACGTCGTACCTTATCATTCTATAATACTTTGAAATTGACTCGTACATAAGAAGGCAACTAATGGCAGGAACTAAAGCTTTACATCGTAGGTCACTTTCCTCAGAAAAATTTGCTTCGGTGTAAGTAGTAATTTTTGCAATTGCAATTTTTGTAATCACCATCACATACATATAATGTCGCTAGTTATAACCGTGAAGTGAGTTCGACTCGCATGAAGAACATGGATTTAGCACATGTTTTCTACGCGATCCTTTATCTTCACTGATTTTGGCGATAACTTAGCATATTTTCGGTCCTTCAGATTGTTATTTGAGAACAGGCTAGGCCGGTAACTGGCACAGCTCCGATGGGGGAGAGAGGATTCTCTTCTGGAGATTATTCTGGATCCTCGCATGCATTTCTCACTCACTTGGTTGTAGGTTTCTAATCGAATCGATGCGTAAGGTTTATGTTATTCAGGTACAGCAAAGAGATAAAAGGTCTATTAAATAAGGACAGCTACACATTTGCTCTCCAGATCAATCTAACCTCGCATCCACCTTTTACGAACGTTTTGTGTTGTGTTGGCAGTAAAAAGCTCAAGAGCTTTAACACTGGAAGCCTCTTGGATACTTTAGAGGCTTTGCACTATTTAATTACTGAATAGAAGTAAGCCGTTTTATGAAGCACAGCCGCAAGGATCCTGAGGTAAGCGCAAAAATCGGAACTTCAGTTGGACTTCGAACCCTTGATTGCCCTTACTCAAGTCTCACGTGCTATCCTCCATATCAATTTATACCCCTGCCTTGCCTTTAAGTAATGGACTACAATTTGGTACTAAGAAAACACTAGTATATACGTATGAGTGAAGAAGAGAAATGAATAGAAGCATCACAGAGAAATGGCAGTGAACTTCCCATTTCGATGAATACGGAACAAGAATAAAAATCTCCTGCAGCAACGGTACTCCGATAACAAATGACAGACCATTGAGGAAAATGTATGGGAAAGAAATCAGGCTAAGTACGAGAAGCGGCGACTCACATCTAGTGAGCCATAAAAAGTGGACGGAGCGTTGGACGTTGATCAATCCATGAATTGCATTCGACTTCATCAAACATCGTTAGATGTGATTGAATGCATTTCTGGCTCATACAGTGTTTGGCGAATTCAAGTCAGTGTTTTTGCCTCCTAGGCAAGTCTTGTCTCAACTACTCACCTTTAAGGGATGGCAGGCTTGGTGAGCTCGTAGTGCAGAATCGAACCAACGACGTGTACTGCATCGAACTCTAACCAGTACACTGTATGCGCCAACACTGAGCTTTGCAAGACGGGTTTTCATAAGATGACAAGAACAGTGGTAATCAACATCACACAGTATTCATAATAGCGGCGCTTGATAGAGCACAAATTGTGTGGTGATAACCACTAGCTCGTCTCCCATCATGGAATATTATTTCCAATGATCAGAAATTAATTTTCAAAAGGAACCGCGGAACGAGACAAAAAAGAGTTACAGCGGGCGACTACACATGTCATAATTGAGGCAACTTTGAGTGGTAGGACAGATCCGGTTGAAGTTGAACAGTGACCTGGACTTTTAATAGCTAATGCCTTTTATATAGGAATGTAAACAGAGACGTACTATTGTTAAGTCAATCTTGCCAGGAGAACAAACTGATGGCTGGAAACTGACATCATTCTTCATTGTTTCACCTTCTTCTCGACGGACGTGTTTCAGAAATCAATTAATGGTAACCTATCTGTGAATAAGAAAGAATGATTTCAAGAAACAGAGGATTACATTGCTATATGGAGATGGTTATTACAGAATTGAGCGTCCAAAACCAGTAGCCGTACTGAAAGCAACGAAAGGCTGTACACAAAGTTTCATTGAACAAATCGATTTAGCACAAAATGAAAAGAGACACAGGTCTGCTTTTTAAAAACGCCGTGCCTGAGGATTATCTCAATGACAGTGCCGATTTCAGCTTGCTTTGCCTATTGTTGGCAGTGCTGCCTGATTTGGAAATCAGATCTGCTCTTAAATATGCATATTAATCTGCCAGCGAGGCGAGCGAACTATGTGTTAACTTGCAGTGCCCATGATGCAACGAGTACAACACATTTGATGCCAGAATAATGACCGCTTCCAACCTTCTAACCTTAACCTTTGCGCAATGACGCGACAACTGCACGAAAAATTTGTTAGGAGAGGCGTAACCGGTGCGACCTGTCCAGAGGTCATTTTGTTTTCGGTGGTTTACTTGAGCCTGCAGAACTGCTCTCCTTACTTATTCTAGTCAGTCGATTGCCTTTTCTACATACATGTTGTGGATAACGTGAGTTGAAGAAAGTATAATTCTTTCCTTTGAACTATATAAAAGGCTTTTCTTGAACGACTTCACGTGCCGGCAATTCAAAGGCCAATGAACTATTATTATAATTCTAACCGCCAAAATAGTAGTAGAGGACATTTGTTAGGAGAGGCGTAACCGGTGGGACCTGTCCAGAGGTCATTTTGTTTTCGGTGGTTTACTTGAGCCTGCAGAACTGCTCTCCTTACTTATTCTAGTCAGTCGATTGCCTTTTCTACATACATGTTGTGGATAACGTGAGTTGAAGAAAGTATAATTCTTTCCTTTGAACTATATAAAAGGCTTTTCTTGAACGACTTCACGTGCCGGCAATTCAAAGGCCAATGAACTATTATTATAATTCTAACCGCCAAAATAGTAGTAGAGATCAAATGGAGTGGTAGGGTACAAAAGTAGGCGGACTAAATCCACATAAGCGGCAAAACCCTTCCAAATGATGACATAAATATGCTCATATGACTGATTCGTCCCAACACTTCACCACCTCGTCGTGGCTGGGAGGTGTTCTCGGGTGTCGTGCTGCGATGTACAGCGAAGGATTCATCCCCGTGGCCTGGTCTCCCAAGCTGAGAAGGAGTCTGGCATTTCTATCAGGAAGCCTAGCTAGGAGTAAACCAATACCAAGATCCACAGTCCTGGTATCAAATTGGTATCATGGTGGCGAATCTCCCTCTGATCCACAAAGGCGGTGGCTGCCTGTGGTGGTGATACCTGGGCCAGACTTTGCTCCAGCTGACCTCGCTACTCCAAAGATCCACAATGGCTAAACAAACAATACTCCGAAAAAGTAGAGATTATGCTGGGGCTCGCACAATCAGTGTGGATGGGCCATCCAAGTATTCAATTATTCAAGTGTGTGACTGATTTCGGTTCAATGTGAGGCCCTCGGGACCTCACTCTTTGGCGTAGAAAAGGGGTGTGATTCAAAAAGGGGTGCGTGTGGCGCAGTGATTGGAGGCGCCACTGCGACGCGCACGTGGAATGCGCCCACGGCCCACCAAGCCTTCCAACCCTCCGGGGTCGGCAAATTGGTGCCAGACTTGTCTAGGAGGATAGCAGCACTGGCTCGATACATCGTCAGGCCACCGCGAGTCATTGTAAAGGTCAGATATGCATTCGATCACCTCCAACGATACTTAATGAAGCCGAATGCATGGCGCATCCCTCAGGGATTGATCTACGCCGAGAGCTTTATCCTTTTTATGACTGATTATAATGACATACGGAAATCACCAGCACATGTATCAGCTACAGTGAGCGATAGAACAAACTCCTTTCTATAGTTTTATGATATAATCAACTTGTCAAGCCTTCTAGAGTCCATTTTCGAAGCCTAGCTAGGAGTAAACCAATACCAAGATCCACAGTCCTGGTATCAAATTGGTATCATGGTGGCGAATCTCCCTCTGATCCACAAAGGCGGTGGCTGCCTGTGGTGGTGATACCTGGGCCAGACTTTGCTCCAGCTGACCTCGCTACTCCAAAGATCCACAATGGCTAAACAAACAATACTCCGAAAAAGTAGAGATTATGCTGGGGCTCGCACAATCAGTGTGGATGGGCCATCCAAGTATTCAATTATTCAAGTGTGTGACTGATTTCGGTTCAATGTGAGGCCCTCGGGACCTCACTCTTTGGCGTAGAAAAGGGGTGTGATTCAAAAAGGGGTGCGTGTGGCGCAGTGATTGGAGGCGCCACTGCGACGCGCACGTGGAATGCGCCCACGGCCCACCAAGCCTTCCAACCCTCCGGGGTCGGCAAATTGGTGCCAGACTTGTCTAGGAGGATAGCAGCACTGGCTCGATACATCGTCAGGCCACCGCGAGTCATTGTAAAGGTCAGATATGCATTCGATCACCTCCAACGATACTTAATGAAGCCGAATGCATGGCGCATCCCTCAGGGATTGATCTACGCCGAGAGCTTTATCCTTTTTATGACTGATTATAATGACATACGGAAATCACCAGCACATGTATCAGCTACAGTGAGCGATAGAACAAACTCCTTTCTATAGTTTTATGATATAATCAACTTGTCAAGCCTTCTAGAGTCCATTTTCAGTTCCAAGGTGGCTTTTTACCTCACTGTTTATATTTATTTGATAGCTCATCGAAAGCAGACCAGTATAGGAAGGGTCACACGAGGAATGCCATTCTCTGCGCCTAACGAAAGGGTTAATTAACCAGTGATTCGATTGACAACTACCATTTTATTTATATGTCCTTATGAACTAATCTTGTCGAGCTGATGCGAGTTGGCGACTAACTGCTGTCTCAGTCTAATTACTATGGTCAGCGTATTGAAGGATCTGACCACCACGATCATTGTATGGAAGGATGTAAAAAATACAGAAATTGACTCAACATAGGGTACGAAACACATCAAAGTGCAGAGAGCAGTATATTTGTAAAAGGGACCATGGTAAAATGGGGTAAAAAGTAGCATACATACCATTCACACGCGTAGAACGACAAAGGAAAGTTCCTTCTAGAATTTTATCACGTTTGCAACCCCTAAAGCACTCTGATTATGAAAAAATTATTCCTTCTTGTCAATAAAAGGAGAAGCACCCAGCCGAAGAAAAATTGCTGGCATTGCATTCGGAGAACTACTCTAAACAGCGCGCGTCCGTAATGGGTTAAATCAGGGTTTATCAGCTCATATTGAACTTCAAAATTATCTTGAAAGTTAGGCTAAGCCCATTCGAAATCCCGCAAAAGTATAAAAAACGTTTAATATTTCGACAGCGCATTTCGGAGCAATAAATGGTGAGCACTACTGCAAATTACGTGGAAGTATAACTCATTAAAATTAGAACTATAGCGCAAAAGTTTGCTTGCCGGTAGATGGCATAGCCACTCAAGGTCTCCGTGGCAGAAAGCTCTCCCTACAATAAAAAAGGATAAAGCTCTCGGCGTTGATCAATCCCTGAGGGATGCGCTGTGCATTCGACTTTATTAAGCACCGTTTTGAGGTGATTGAATGCATATGTAGCCTTTACAATGACTTGCAGTGGCCTACCGATGTATAGTGCCAATTATGCTATCCTCCCAGACAAATCTGGTACCAATTTGCTGGCGCCGAAGAATGGAAGGCTTGTTGCGCCATGGGCGCGGAGACCGATTCCACGTTTGTGCGGCAGGGAGCATCCAACCACTGTGCCACACGCGCTACTATCCCTACATTAGTAAACTAGAATAAGATGATTAACGCATAACGTCTGAAATGCATCATGTGTAAAGTGCTCGTGGAAAACCAAACTTGACCAAATGCATTGCTCTCAGTCCATATAGTATTCAGTGTTTGCCCCACTACACAACTTTTTTTTCCGTAATGTGTTAAATCAGGGTTTATCAGCTCATATTGAACTTCAAAATTATCTTGAAAGTTAGGCTAAGCCCATTCGAAATCCCGCAAAAGTATAAAAAACGTTTAATATTTCGACAGCGCATTTCGGAGCAATAAATGGTGAGCACTACTGCAAATTACGTGGAAGTATAACTCATTAAAATTAGAACTATAGCGCAAAAGTTTGCTTGCCGGTAGATGGCATAGCCACTCAAGGTCTCCGTGGCAGAAAGCTCTCCCTACAATAAAAAAGGATAAAGCTCTCGGCGTTGATCAATCCCTGAGGGATGCGCTGTGCATTCGACTTTATTAAGCACCGTTTTGAGGTGATTGAATGCATATGTAGCCTTTACAATGACTTGCAGTGGCCTACCGATGTATAGTGCCAATTATGCTATCCTCCCAGACAAATCTGGTACCAATTTGCTGGCGCCGAAGAATGGAAGGCTTGTTGCGCCATGGGCGCGGAGACCGATTCCACGTTTGTGCGGCAGGGAGCATCCAACCACTGTGCCACACGCGCTACTATCCCTACATTAGTAAACTAGAATAAGATGATTAACGCATAACGTCTGAAATGCATCATGTGTAAAGTGCTCGTGGAAAACCAAACTTGACCAAATGCATTGCTCTCAGTCCATATAGTATTCAGTGTTTGCCCCACTACACAACTTTTTTTTGAAAACACTAGTCCGATTATTAAAATAAGCGAAAACACGAAACCGACACTTTTTTAAATTGAGTGCTTCCGATGTGTTATGTTTCAAATATGATATGAAAAACAGTAGGCAATCTTTTTCCAATGTTTGAGGGCGAATTCCTTTCCAACAGTTCACCGCCTCATCGCGGCTAGGAGGCGTTCCCGGGTGTCGGTCTGCGATATACAGCGCGGAGATTCGTCCAGGGCAAGGTCTTCCAAGCTGAGGAGTCTGGCGTTTCCGTCAAGAAGCCTAGCTCAGGGTAAACCAATACCAAGATCTATTACTGTCCTGGTACCAAGCTAGGGGGTGCGATGGAAATTCTCTCTCTAATCCACAAAGGCGGCGGCTGCCTGTAGTGATGACGACCTGGGCCAGACTTTGGTCTAGCTGACTCGCTACTCCATGGATCCACGATGGCTAAACGAAAAAAAACTCCAAAAAAGTAGAGATTATGCTGGGGCTTGCACAGCAAGTATGGACGGGCCATCTAAGTAATCAAGTACTAAGTGTGGGCAAACTCAGAAATAAAAACGTTGGAGCAAGGTAAATGGGAAGCTGAAATAAAAGGATTGCACAATAATAGAAAGACTATGAAGTCTGGTAGTTATTTTCCTTCAAATAGTCTGTTAGATTTACGTTGTTAGCAATTGCCGCTTGCGAACAAAAGCGGTGTCAAGGTGTTACGATTCGAGAAAAATTTTCAAGTAATCCACTATAATACAGAAAGTCGATAAGTCTCACGAAAAGGCAAGACAGTGCTGTATATGTCATGGTGAAAGCAAGGACGTGCTGCGAAGATAAGGAAAATGATCACTTTCAAATCACTTCAGTCCAAATTAAAAACAGCAGATAATTAACCCATCGGTAAGGTTCAGTTACATTAGTGGGCTGCACAATGAGCAGTTCACGGTCGCGGTCGTCAACGAGTAAACGAAGTTCAGGAGGCTCACGTCGAGGTAGGACGGAACTATTTGGTAGCTCAACCTCTCAAACTTCGTCATTCAGATTTATTCAGATTCCTAGGCATGCTACATATTTTAAGCAAAGGAAAAAGGAAATCCTTCGTAGAAAACTATGGAATTCAGTAAATTGACCAATCAAAACGAAGTTTTGGCACAAAGCTGAAAAGTCTCGATAAAGGAAACGAAAACACTAGTCCGATTATTAAAATAAGCGAAAACACGAAACCGACACTTTTTTAAATTGAGTGCTTCCGATGTGTTATGTTTCAAATATGATATGAAAAACAGTAGGCAATCTTTTTCCAATGTTTGAGGGCGAATTCCTTTCCAACAGTTCACCGCCTCATCGCGGCTAGGAGGCGTTCCCGGGTGTCGGTCTGCGATATACAGCGCGGAGATTCGTCCAGGGCAAGGTCTTCCAAGCTGAGGAGTCTGGCGTTTCCGTCAAGAAGCCTAGCTCAGGGTAAACCAATACCAAGATCTATTACTGTCCTGGTACCAAGCTAGGGGGTGCGATGGAAATTCTCTCTCTAATCCACAAAGGCGGCGGCTGCCTGTAGTGATGACGACCTGGGCCAGACTTTGGTCTAGCTGACTCGCTACTCCATGGATCCACGATGGCTAAACGAAAAAAAACTCCAAAAAAGTAGAGATTATGCTGGGGCTTGCACAGCAAGTATGGACGGGCCATCTAAGTAATCAAGTACTAAGTGTGGGCAAACTCAGAAATAAAAACGTTGGAGCAAGG
Organism: Angiostrongylus cantonensis; assembly: GCA_009735665.1. NCBI lineage: Eukaryota > Metazoa > Nematoda > Chromadorea > Rhabditida > Metastrongylidae > Angiostrongylus > Angiostrongylus cantonensis. The sequence continues at coordinate 71,222 of MQTX01000079.1, forward strand.
TAAATGGGAAGCTGAAATAAAAGGATTGCACAATAATAGAAAGACTATGAAGTCTGGTAGTTATTTTCCTTCAAATAGTCTGTTAGATTTACGTTGTTAGCAATTGCCGCTTGCGAACAAAAGCGGTGTCAAGGTGTTACGATTCGAGAAAAATTTTCAAGTAATCCACTATAATACAGAAAGTCGATAAGTCTCACGAAAAGGCAAGACAGTGCTGTATATGTCATGGTGAAAGCAAGGACGTGCTGCGAAGATAAGGAAAATGATCACTTTCAAATCACTTCAGTCCAAATTAAAAACAGCAGATAATTAACCCATCGGTAAGGTTCAGTTACATTAGTGGGCTGCACAATGAGCAGTTCACGGTCGCGGTCGTCAACGAGTAAACGAAGTTCAGGAGGCTCACGTCGAGGTAGGACGGAACTATTTGGTAGCTCAACCTCTCAAACTTCGTCATTCAGATTTATTCAGATTCCTAGGCATGCTACATATTTTAAGCAAAGGAAAAAGGAAATCCTTCGTAGAAAACTATGGAATTCAGTAAATTGACCAATCAAAACGAAGTTTTGGCACAAAGCTGAAAAGTCTCGATAAAGGAAACTCTTCAAGCCGTTTCTGTTCCACTCTGAAATCAAACTAATCTAGCAGAACGAAACCCTCGAGCACGGTCGCTGGGTTCGCCAAAGATCAGCCCTCCTTCGACTACGCAATCGAACGACCTTCTTAAAATCACAATTAAAAGCGTGATGGAGGGAGTTCATGGGGTGAGACTGGAGCTCTTAATGCTCTTAACCGTCGTGATGGATCAGGATTGGAAAATTCTTTATGAGTATTCTAAAACAGGAATTTTAGGCAAAGGTGTTAGTTCCGTCAACGTGCAACGTCTCCGAACTGAAGACCATCGTAGCGGATGCAACGGATGTGTCTCCTGAAAAGCAGCTCTTGCTCTACAACAACAAGGAACTCAAGTTATTTTTAGTAATTATACACATTATCAAATTCGAATTTAGAGCATTATCGTAATTCTACTGTAATATATGTGCATTTTGGATAGAAACAACCTTCGAAGTGCTTGAAACGGCGCTTTTTAATGAAGCAACATAGCTGTTGGTCAAGCTCAGCAACCGAATAACCCACCCGGCAGGGTTCAAGGACGCAGAAACAGAATGATTTTTGTTGGCGAAGACGATGCCATCTTCCTTTCACTCCCTTTCCTATCTACGACTTTTTCATGTTGACCTAAGTACGGTAAGGCCATGGCACCTTCTCTGTTCACTTCCAGAAAAACGCGTTCTTCTCCAGTGTTACGTTGTTCAGTACAAGCTTATTCTAAAACGATAGATGAGGACGGGTGATATGAAGTGTTTAAAGGGTCATTTGTAGATCTGTCAATGGAAAATCTTCGACTCCATTGTCGCCCTGACCCCACCCCTGTTTTTTTTCAGTAGGCGTTTTACTACTGATCCCCGATGACAGTGGTGAGAGTAATAGAGCATTCTTTAGAAATAATGACGAATCTATACAAAATTATGGAATAACTTCCGACTGCACTATTACGATGAATGTTAAAATGAACACTGGCTCAAAAATATCAAGGTATGACGATTTGCCAGGGATTACGGTATTCATTAGCATAGCACCTGTTGATGAGGTAGTGTATTAGAGCTGGAAGTTTGGATAAGAACCGTCTGTTCAGCAGCAATGATGTATATATTTCAATCTGCAGATTTTAAAGACATATCCCCTCTACAGTTCGTTGAATAGAAAGCAAGAATCGACTTGCTTAATATGTTTGCACTTGACTGTATTTGACATTTGTTGTGAAAAATGAAACAAGGACACATAACCACTCTCGAGCTAGGAGATCACTAACGAAAACGATTTAGACAACAACCGGAGAGCGTGAGCATGCTCTTCTTGCCGCTGATGATACAACAGGGAAGCATCTCGAATCTGCGAAACCACATTAGGTCGATGACGAGCGTGACTGGGTGATTAGCAGTTCCATTTTTGAACACTCTTAACGAGTAAGAAGAAGATTCGTATTATGTTAAATGTTTGATTGACTGAAACAAATATGCAATTAGAGAAGCTTCAACTCGCCTCTTTGGTATTTTAACTTTTGTCTCCTTCTCTACGCTCCGGAATATCAACAGGAAAAATCAATGCTACTATTCAAAAACCCATCGAGAAACTCGGAAATCACGACAGATCCTTTAGACGACCTGAGAAAGCGGAAAAATCTATGGAGATTACAACTACATGGTCGCCTGCAATGCAGTTGGAACACGAAATCACGAGAAATCGAATGAAGGTGGTGCAATAAAAAGTTTCAGAGAAAGAGAAAAATGAAAAAAATATAAAATAATAAAAAAATAGTCCGCCTTAATAACTTTAACTCAGGCTTATGCACATTCTCAAGTAATTGAAGAACTCTTAAAAACATTCTAGCGTTTAATGCGGAAGCGAAAGAACAAGAAATTTACGTCAGATTCGTCCTCGAGTACAGAATCTGTTTTATCATACAAGTAGGTGTTCATTTAACATAGAAGTTCTCTTCTGCATTCTGGTATCGCTCGGGACAATGTTCGCAAGTGTGTGTGACGCATTCAGATCACCTGCAGTGAGTCCTCTTTGCTCCACGACCAATTCGGACGCGTCGATTTCGCAAGCAAACGATGGAGAGATTACTGAAAAACAACTGCAGGTCATAATTCTTCCACTGATTACATCCCAATAATTGGTATCATATTGGCTTCGCTTATCACTCGTATTATTATGTATCAACCTGGTTCACGTAGAAATATTCCGAGTGGACGATATAGTGAAGAAAGCCGCAGTATTAATGCAGATAATGTTACTAACGAGTAACATGTAGCGAAGGGATTCAGTGGCGTGAAACAACGTGAAAAAAGTAATCACGCATAATCACAGGTTCGACCGCTCACCAGGTTACTGTCCTTTTAAAATTGTGTAACAAGAGGACTATTCGTTTTTTGGTGTTCATTTTATACGACCTGTCTTCACGTCTACTGTGCGGATCCCAGCACCTCCCACATTTTCCTCGTTTCCCCGCATCCATGATCCACGAAGGCTACCAACTTTCACGTATGGCTTTGGCATCTGCTTGAGGTATTTTCATTTTTTGGATGCCGTAGAATGCTGGTCGAGTCAATTCTTTCTGGAGTCTTGAGATAGCCGGCCTGGAGCAACCCCAGCTGAAGTGCGCAGAGTGATTTTCTTCAGGAAAAGTGAGGCACCAACAGACTTCGAAGAGGTGAGAGGCTTGGTGAGGCTGAAGTGGGACCGAGCTAGCACTATGCTTGTGATAATTTCCATCGCTACCACTGTCCTATGTGTCCCTACGAAAAGAATTAACAACTAATAATTGCAACAACGTAAATATTTGGAGCCAGACATTATCGCGTTCAGGTCCCTGACTTTGCAGGTGTTTTTCGACCCACCAGAATCAGTAGAAGAGATGTTGGTAACTAGTTCAGTAATGGTGATGCCGCCAGCGAATATGGATGAATTGATGAAAATCAAAGCTAAGCGCAAAGAATCTGCGAAGACAGTTTGCATGGTAATTTCCATTAAACTTTAAAATTGGATTAAGAAATAGGTCATGGTCAGACCAAGAGGAGAATTATTGGACCACCGGTGTATAAAGAAAGTATCACCTGTTTGTAAGGGCGTAGTTAATTTCGTCCTGAGTGGTGTCTTTACGTCACACACATCTTCCGTAGCGAATTTCCTTCTTCTGAAAGAATGAATTTCTTTGTAACAGACGTCCTGAAGACAAGAGAGTTACAAGATAGTTTACATCCTCACTTTTTTCATACTCTTAAAGTTTCGATTCTTTGCTGTCGCTGGCCCTTGTTATTGTAGCATTGAGGATTCCAGAACAAATTTTTAAAAGGATTTATCGTTGCGGATTGCGTTCACTTCTAAATAGTAACAGAACGTAGAATATCCAAGTCGAAATGTTTATCTGAAAAAGAACTTTATATCTAAAATAGGCAGAACTGGAAGGACGATACTCTCTATCTTGCCTTGGAGAAAAATGCCTATTTAACAAATTGCTCTTTCCTTTTTTGAAGAAAAACACAAAGAGGTGCCTTAAATTGGCTCTCTAACCAATTTCATGGATGCTTTTTGCAGGATAATAATAAGTTGCACTCTTATACAACTTTAAAACCAGTAATAAATTGTTTAGTTCTGTTTTCGGAAAGTTACCCTTCCTGAACAACACATCCAGTGTTTGTGTAAGCAGATTTTCTGTCGAAAACATCGTCAACCCTCTGCGCATTACTGCTCCATCGACTATAGGCAAAAAGGAAGGACTAAAATCAGCAAGGTCAAGCTCTTTATAGTATTTACACGGTACCTATGACTACAAGCACAAGGATTCGTTTTCCAGGAAAATCCAAAGATTCCTCATGGCGGTTACCACAAGGCGAAGCAACAGTGACGTGTTTTTAAGAAATCGATTTGATACTTGTTCTAATGTAGAATCAATGAATAATCTGTTAAAGTTTTACTGAACACCTGAGACGATTACCGTTTCTCCAAAAATTAGATAAGAATACAAGTGATAGTAGATTTTGCTATTTGCCCTAGAAAAATAGTATACGAACAGCCTCATGCTAAAATCGCGTGGATCTGTGGAAAGTGATTAGTCTCGCAGGACCCTTGTCAACCAGTTGTAGTAATATAGATAAATGCAGGGCTCGTTTTCTGTTACAAGGACATATTTTTACCCTATTACAAGCGAGGGCGCTGGAGATGTGGCCGGAGATGTAATGCAAAGCAGACTGGATCAGTCCCTAGTTCGACTTAGCAAACTGGACTTACTAAGTTTTCCGTCTCTCATAGGTCTGCCACAATGACAATCGACTTATATGGGAGGATAGGAACACTAATTTTATAAACAGTAGGCTACTGCTGGTACATTTAGGCTTAGGCGAGATATACACATTTAATCACTACGTTGCATGATGCATGATTAAACCTCGCTCGGTACTTGTCTCATGAATTAATCAACGCCAAGCGCTTTATTCTTTCGTGTATTCTTTCTTTGATGAGGTTACATGACATGAGCTTATTCTTTTTTATCCTTTACAGAAAGTGGGGGATTGCAATTGACTACCCTAATGTGTTTACTGTTTGCTGATTGCTGATCACCGACTAGATGGTTTTGGACGTGCTGGTAACAGCCCTTAGGATCAACTTTCTATTAACTTCGGCACTGGATTATAAATGCGTCGTTTTCTTGCTTAGCAATCATCGGGTTGTCATGCAGCATACACTTACACAAAAAGCACATTAAACACAACAGTAGCTGACGTTTCGGCTGTATCGCTTTCTCCATAGCGTGGAACGGTATATTGATAGATAACTTACTACGCCAAACGCTTCAGTAACACATACGAAAAGATGAAAATCTATGTGGCAATCACATGCGCCTTCCGTTAAGGAAGAGCTGATCACACTCGTATGCAGTGGATAACTGCACCACTCCACACCAAAAGTCGATGCGAAGGTACAGGGAGAGATCAAGTGTCTCTGGGCATTCCTCCCTATAGTCATTGCAGAATTTTTGGCATTTACGGCGAAGACAGCGACCTTTATAACAAAATCTTCTCCGCTATGTTTTTTTTTATCCATTGCGAGCCTAGTGGCGTGTCTTTTTTTGGTCTTCGTTTTCCATCTAGGTGTTCTTTTATGTGAATACATAAAAGTCTGCCCGTTCCGTCGACGTATTCGTCTCCGCAAGTACTACAAGAAATCAGGTGTATCCTACTTGAAATCATGTAGTCATCGTCCTTGCCAAAAGCGCAAACTACGCAATCTATGTTTCACACAGAGAGTCATACAGCCGGTTAGAACTAGTTTACGTCGTAGAGTATCCGGTGGTATTTAAACTTTCGCTACCGATTCCTCTAGATCTGCCTTCTTAAGTATCGTTTTATACCAACACTTACTCCATCGCTAATAAATGGCAATACAAACGGGATTTTCTTTTGGCCAAGTGTTTCGTTTTAGGGCGTGGGCCCCTTTCTAGACTCATCTCGCGTGGTTACTATTTCGCGACCATTGGAGATGGTTGCTCGCCGAGCCAAATCGCGCGAGTCCTCTTTTAGTTCACTCCGTCGTGCACACAGAGGTGGTTACGCCTCGAAACAAAAAATCATCGTCGCTAACAAAACATTCAAACAGTCGAATAAATGGGCAAGTGAGAAATCTAGTGTTTTTTCTACGGTTTGTTTCCGAGTAATCAACGGAACACTTCCTGTTTGCCTAATAGAACGAGATGGGTTTACTGCAATTTTTTTTTAAACTCTGTGGAATGACTGACGAATGGTACCTTCATTGAATCCATAAAGGTCGAATTATCTTGCAGCTATTCGGCTAGTCATTTACTTTGAATCGGTACGCTTTCAAAAATGGATTGTGTTATTATATCAAGCGATTTCGTCATGCATTTCACGGATGGAGAAACCATGGTGCTAAGATATTTGCCAAACTCCAAATCGCAGGTGTCTACGGTGGGGAACGAACGCGCTGCCATCCTTTCCGGGGGCTAACGTGCTCACCAGCACACCATGTTTTAGACATGTATTTTCATAGTAAGTGAGCGCCTTTGACCAGTTAATGTGAAGATATCGCAGTAGTTGTGTGAGAGATACTTTATTCTTTAAGTGAACGCTGGCAGTGTTTTCAAAGAGTGCTTACTAGTGGGCAAATTCTACGTTTCGGACCTTTGCACGACGTCGTAGAAGTGCTGGTCGAATGTTACTGTGCGATTTCGTTGTGTTTACTTGATCTGATTTATGCAAGATATTCTGAGGTCGTTACCACAGACACACACCAACTCTTTTTGATAAAAGCGAAAAAATTTCAAATAGTTCTTGGTGAACTAGCAGGATAGCGATAAGTTTATAAATGACTTTACTTCCGATAATGCTTTTAAGTAGAAGTTTGTAACTCTTTCTGAGGCTGGGTGATCCAGCTGGTGTAAAAACTCCGAAAGCTTAACAGCGATCTCATCCATCGTTGAAAGACTGGAATGTTGAAGAATGAGATCGAAATCCCAATCGCAGTAAATGATTAAAATCCTAAGCTAAGAGTGGATAGGGCATCAAAGCAAAGCATCCTTTTCAAAAACTTAGGCGACCCTGTATCATAACCGAATTCTATTACCCCGTTCAAATTTTTAAGAGTTTTTCGACATTATTGTCGAGCAAAAACCTTGTTGCGATGTGGCTTAAAAACATCCTACCCTCTGTAGAACGCATTTCAACGTTATCTTTTTCGCGTAAATCCTTTCCGTTCTTTCTGATCAGATTTCTAGCCGTTATGTTCCCTGACTGCAACTGGTGTCACATAAGTGTACACAAGGTACAAAATATGCTTTACGGTGAAGAAAAGTTAAGCGCACAACGTTCGATGTTGATGAACTCCCTTGAGTTGCTCCGTGCATTCTTTCAGGAACATAGAGTTTGAGCCTAAACTTTTTATAGCGGGTTGAGTGCACACTTTGTTATAAGATGACTTGAAGTGGCAAGCTGACGCGTTAGCTTAGTGTTTTCATTCTCCCAGTTTGCCCTAGGCAATCTGTTAAGCAATCAGCAATCTGTTAACCTCAGAGAGGTGGAGAGAAAGGCTTTGTGGCCAAAGCACGGCGTTGATCCATAGATTGTCTGTGTTGCGGATCACCTGTAACCACAGCGCTATAAGCACCCATGGTTACATTAGAAATGAATTCTTGCGCAAGAAGAAACCAGCTAGAACTAGGAATATTGATGAAAACTTAAGAGTTTTATTGATTGAGATAATATTTTTCCACGAAATTATTTAACAGGAAAATAAGTAAAGTGTGTGACACTACACTGTTATGTTATGACATGCTACTGTTAACTCCAAAATCATATGAATACTAATGTCTCATATATTCTGTCTGACATGTGATGCGTGACAGAAACCAGTGTACATGAGGAGCCGTTAACTTTCACGGGACGACGCCAAATTTTGCTTGGTCGGCTCTCGTAATGGATATGATCGAATAGGTAGAAGAAATGAAGATGTGTGTGATTCAATAACGTATTCGTGAGTTGGAAAGCTATTGGAGGAGATGACTATCACACGGAGCGTTACTGAGCTGCAACCTGATGATACGCGGTAGTGGTATTTAATGAATTAGAGACTGTTAGAATCATTTCGGCTAAGATGGTCTGTACTTTCTATTTTAATAACACAGAAGTTTGAAGTTCTGAAAGCGATGAAAATTTCGGAGACATTTTCTGCTGCCGTTCAGAGAGCATTTCCTGAAATGAGAATTTTACCATCATTTTTCCATTGTTTTTGCCAGTTTTGTCACAAACCCTTTGTTCACCAATTTTGGAACTCGTTGGAACAGATCTCAATGTAAAACGTCAGCAAGTAGAAGGAATAAAACGTGCAGTGATGTAGTAGTGATGTGCGCATAACCGGGTGAAACGAGACCTTACTGCTAAGCTGGTTACCGTATTCCTTAATCGAAAAAACATTTGAAAACTTCACAATTCTAGTGAGACTTAACACGTTGTTTAGTCACGCCGATGTCATAGAAAAGTCGGCTTTGAAATACTGTTAAGCTGTCTGCTAGCTGATAATGATTTGGTACGTTTTGTAGTGTTTTCCATGACCGACTTTCTGTTAAGCTCGGCATTGAAAGAATAAGCCGCTATTTTCTTGATTAGTATACTTGTTATTATACATTATTTACTTGCAGCATCTGACGTTTTAGCGAATTCCACCTTCTTGAGAGCCTGGAAAGGTCAAGTTGACTGCAATTTATCCACTTCCATAACCGAAACAGAGAAAAACACGAAACCGAGGTTTCAACCACATTGAACATGGTGTAGCTTCTTGGCACACTCATCACTTTTTATGAGTCTTCCACTGGCTATTCCACGAAGAGGCCAACCGGATAGAGTTTACACGAAAGCATAATGTGTCTACCTTACATTAAAACATTAGTTTAAATACTGTTCGAGATCATGTGTGATGACGATGGATTCCTCTCTACGGTTCATTTTCGGATTTCTGGAATTTATCTAAAGTATTTCATGAGCTTCGAAACCGACTTTCCTTGAACCTCGGTGTCCTTAATCACCTATTATATTATATCGCTATCACCTATTATCGTTTATTATCAACCCCGTGTAAGCTCATCAAGGAAAAAATACATATTCCATGAGCTTTGCACGGTTACGTTTTCAACTCCCGTACGAGAGTGATAACTTCTACTCCAAAATTTCCTCATTTATGTCTATGTGTCCTGTCCGCGCCTAGTGGAGTATATATGGTTTAGCCTTAAATCTACTGAATAGATGTTCTTTTATACGCATACAGAGTGGTCTACTCGTTTCATCAATGTATTCGTTCTCGCAAGCTTTACAGGAGAGCAGATAAAGCGTGCACGAACTCATGAAAACACCGTCTCTACCGTCAGGGCATATTGTGCAATTTTGCCTTGTGCAATAGACCATCACACAGGCGGTTGCGAACTAGTTGGCATTTAAGGGTGTCCGGTAGTATTTCAACCACTGTTACGGAGTTCTCTCGACCGACCCTTCTTAGGTAACGTCTTATACGTCCACATATTTTGTTGGAAGTGAAGCACTGAAGAAAAGAGTTTTAAACCCATTTTACATAATTGTACAAGGCTGTGACATACAGTGGAGCATTATGCCCTTCTGCCTGCAGTGGAATTAGCTATTCAATTGCATGCATTCGCTTCGCATTTTCAAATGAATACAAAACAACTCCCAAGTTATTTAGATCACTGTGCTTATCATTCACCCACCAGCAACTGATGGTAGCCCCATATCCTAGGCAAAAGCTGCCATATTCGCATATTCGATTTGTTTCCCAATGATGCTGTCTTAGTTTGCGAGTTTTTTTTCAAGGCATTCTTGATTTGCCGCGATGTTATCTTGCTTTGTTCATCGTCTTCTTCGTTGTTCAACAGTAATTTTAGCACAAACCATCTCACATCAATCATGTGTATGCCAGCATTTCTTGCATCTGATTTCTTTCCTCGCATCTCGGTCCACGAAATTTTCGAGCTTTTCCCGAGTGGGCTCGACCGCTATTTGAGGATTGTCGTTTTCTCAACGAATGTCGCTGCATGTTAGTCGAGTCGGCTCTCTCTGGCGTCCTGACATAGACGACTTGGAGCGGTCCCATTTGAATTTCAGTCGGTGGACTCTCTAATTTCTTCTTCTGTCGTGCAAAGTGATATAAGGACAATGGACAGAGAGAGTGTCCGGAAATAGAGGAGCTATTACCCCGCTATTAGTTATTCATAACCTTTAACTCTTAGTTAAAGTAGTCTGAAAATTGGGATAAAGTAGATCAATGAAGAGTTTAGCAGATGACTTCAAACTGAATAGAACTTTAAAGTTAATCTGCATAATAGAAAAGAAACCCATGATAAAACACGTACTAGGGCAGAAAAGTCATGTCGTGATTGTTCTAGTTCAAACAGACAGATAAGCGTTGTAAACGTTCGTCGTCAATAGTTAATCAAATAAAATTATCGTCAATAATGGTAGTGAGCAAGCGGCCTACTTACAAATTGTGAGGCTCATTCACCGCTTGGAGAATTCACCGGTCAGTCAAGTCAATGAGTGTACCAAGAACACCGCGAAGGAATTCCAGTGAGAGTCAGTTTTCTTTGCTCGAAACTTATCACTCACCTAGTATTTTCCATTAACCACACTGTCGTGGTAATTTGCCACAATTCTCCTAGCATTTCAGACCGTTCAACACGACCACGACAGACACCGAGTAAGTCTCTTTCTGCTTGGAAATTGTTCAAACGTTGTGAAAATAAATAGAGAAGTCTTTAAAAAATTTCTTATGACGTTAATTCACATTATTATAAGGGCCGAGTCTAATCGTTATCAGACTCACTCTAATAGAGCATCTCAGTGAGAATGAACAACGTGGCCATAATTCCATACTATACCGGCTTTATTTTTCTAGAGCATTCAGTTATCGTTTCCACTTTAAGTAAGTTGAACGAAGCTTTTTGAATTGTACCCAGGATCACGTAAACACGTGTAGCGCAGTAGTACCGCATAGCGCACTGTTCGGAGGCGTCCTACAATACACATGGCATCGATCCCCGCTCCCAAGGCTAAGCCCTCCATCCATCCGTGATCGACAAATTAGTACCAGACTTGTCTGGGAGGATAGCAGCACTGGCTCGATACATCGGTAGGCCACCGCGTGTCACTGTAAAGGCCAGATATGCATTCAGTCACTTGCAACAATGCTTAATGAAGTCGAATGCATAGTGCATTCCCCGGAGACAAATCAACGCTCAGAGAGCCTCATCCTTTTATCTTTTAACCAGGACCGAGTTTCTGTTAAGATATACCGCACGACGGGCATTGAAAAACAACTTCAGCGATGTGCACTGTTCAACCTAAGTTTTCCACCTTCTACACTTTTTGGATTCTATTAATGGCTTGTCCTAAGAAAATATTATGTCAGGAGCCGCCTGCAAAAGTGTTTTCTCTTCGCTAAATATTTTGCAAAAACTTCTTCGGAAGTCTATCTTGAGGTAAAAGATTGTTGTCGTTCGTGAGTAGGTAGCACAAAGAGTGTGACAGGTGTTGAGGCGCAGAAATGCCTCTACTTGAACAGTGGAATTTGATACTCATTGAGAGCTTTGAGGGAAGAAGCCATTGATTTTGCAATCTAAATTATATAACCGATGTATACGGTATGTACACATCTTACAAATAGTCGCGTATATTAATTGACTATCAGCTAACTTAATCCGCCCTGGACCATAAAAGCCTCCCGTTCATCCAGAGTCGTGAATTTGATGTCAGATTGGCTTGGGATCAATTCATCCACTCATATTCACGTAGAAACACCCTAGTGTGGCCATTAGAAGACTCTGGGGGAATAAAGATAAAATTCCTCAAACAAGAGCCAAGCCCACCCGTAAAATTCCAGGCCGCCATCTCAACATTTGTACCCACGGCTAGCTTCAATTATGCATAAATCGCCACCCAGTGTATATCACACCCTCATAGATATAATGACAGCTCAAGAACAGTTGGATCACTTGACTCCGTTTTTGACCCTCTTTAGAATTGAAGGAGATCCTGCCTCTAAATGCCACGAGGGTTTCGTCAATACACATGAATTAACAATACCTGCGTATTTTGTTGCAGTTCTTATCGACGGGCGTGATTAGTGGCCTAATGTTGTACATCCTGTCTTGTCGGCTAGTAAAATCCGATGCTCGCACTTGTATTAGCTTTGACCACAATTTTATGGTATTTTCCTTTCACTTGCTCGCCATCATGCATCACAAGCCTTAGATTTATTTCGTCTTAATGCGGTTGCTATCGTTAGAAAGTGAAGATAGGTCAAACTTGCTTGGCAACTAAGCTTAAGCTTGATGACCTGAACAGGTGTTGTCGAAATTCGTTCAGTAGAAACTACACGAAAAAATGGGGTAAGCTCAATAAATATTAACTGAGGGGGGTCGCCGATTATGGCATTTGCTTTGGTTTTGCTGTCCTAACAAGATCCTTCACTCTAAAGTGAGTTTTTCTTATTCGCTCGTCATTCCCATTAACTTTATTTGCTCTTTGCTTATTGAATCGCTTAAACAACGCACTTCGACAGAACATGCACAACATTTCTCGTCTCTTTTAGAAATTTCTCCAGTCTCACGGTCTCCATCAAGGGGTGGAGGAAATGAGTTAATCGAGTTAACTGTTAATAGTGTAATGGAAGGAGTTCCAGAGGTTAGTGATTGCTAGGTGAAATATAAAAACAACAAATTAACTCATAGTTTTCTCACATTGCGACATTGCAGATACCGTGTATGAGGGTCGGCAAAGTAATTGACTCTTTTTATTTGACATACAGCGATAATCGCTCAACGCAGCCGAAGAGAATCTAGGAATTTCCCCACCTTTCAGTGCTTCTTCGATACACAAGGAATTTGACTCTAAGCTACCAAAGTCCCCATTTCGTTAGCTTCAATTCTGTAATTCTAGATCTCATTATCTCTGTTGACCATGCATCTGACATTATGAAATTCAGTCATCCAACATTCAGACTCGAGTTACCGTTACCAAAGGAAGCACTGTAGGCGAAGTTAAAACGATTATATCTGAAGTAACCGATGTACTTCCCGAGAAAATGATACTTATGTATAAACATAAGGAACTAAAGTAAGTTGAAAAATGATAGCAGTATTTAATTTCTTGAGTTTCTGAGCACCATTCAAGCCAAACAGTGAATATTACCTATAATTCACTTCGAAATTCGCCATAGCTGCCTAGGGGTGATAACAATCCAATTGCACAGTATGGAATAACGGAGGACTGTGAAATAACTATGAACATCAAGATGAATACTGGAAGCAGAATCACCAGGTAATGCTGTCGATTCTTCGGAAATATCGCGCAACAGCAATGTGCCAAGTTAAGAAAACATGACGCTGAACAGGGAAATCGGAAGAGTGCTTGGCCCTCAACGAATCCTCTGAGCGTCTTATCTACGTCAAAGTCTCTAACATCTAGACCTACCAAAAGCTACGTGGCTCTCTTTCTCTACCTTTTGCTAGCTTTTCCTGGAAAGCAATTTTGATGTTCGAGAGCTTTTTGCGTTTTCCTATGCTTCCTATTTATTTATAGAAATAGATTCAATTGTTTGTAAATGGTTTATTAGTGAAGGGTGCATATCTAAAAAAAACATTTAACATAACTTCACCCTTCAAATCTCTCGTTTGCAAAATTTCGCTGAAATAGAGCAAAAAACCAAGACTGAGATTATTGCGAATTTGCTTAGGCCGAATTCTGTGCTTTATATTCCACCAGCATTTCCTCAAGGAAGCGTTACCGAGTTGAGGAGTAAAATCAAATCAATGACCAATGTTCGAGGGTAAGTTAGACATGATTATTATTAATAATGACATTACTACCACTACTACAACTACTAGTTGCCCCTCCCCCCGCTTCCCCTCATCTGAGTTTCCAGTGGTTTAGCAGTTTTTGCTGGCTCACAATCAATAAGTCACATTGACGAAAGCTCAAAAGCCTCCTAATTTCGACATTTCTCACAAATAAATGAGAGTAAAACTCTTCTGTCATCGGTACGGTGATTACGGGGAAAGGTACGTTGAGTTTGAGGAATTGCACTGCGTACGGGACGACTTCACATCCAGAATGTCTATTGGAATACTTTCCACCAACCGTTTTGAGGTCTTAAAATCTCATTGCTAATCAAACTGGCCCATACTATGGAATGTTTACAATTGCGGGTCGCCATTGATTCGAGAAAATAGTTTTTTAAAATGGATACGTAGAAAGCGAAACTAACGACTTCGACTCACAAACTTTCTTTACAAGCACCATTTGTACGTAAGTGAGACAGTGGCAGTGGTGGTGTAAACAGTGTTGGTAAAAGAGAGGTAGATTTACTAAAAGCTGAAAGCGCTCAGTATAGGAAAACACGAGCATCTCACTATTTTTCACACGTTTTCGAGCGTTTACGCCTTTTGAAATTTGCCTCTTTGAAGCAGCATCAAGATCCGACTTCCTCGGAAACCAGGTCTACAACAATCAAGCGATGCCCAAGAATGTACTACATCTTCATTCTGAGATCTGGCTGAAAAAAAATCTGCGAAAGTAAAGTTTTGCGACCCATGCCTAGGTGTATGATTGTTAAAGACTGTGAAAATAAAAAGATGTACAACAAAAGTTTGAGATTGTTAGTATCCTCTGAGAACGGATAACCCACTTCGTACCGTCTACAGCAATCAAGCGATGCCCAAGAGTGTACTACATCTTCATTCTGAGATCTGGCTGAAAAAAAAATCTGCGAAAGTAAAGTTTTGCGACCCATGCCTAGGTGCATGATTGTTAAAGACTGTAAAAATAAAAAGATGTACAACAAAAGTTTGAGATAAGAAGCCCAGTGGACAAAAAGCATTCGGAGTGGACGCCCGAAAAGCAGATGGAACATGAAATAACTAGAAACAGAATGAAGGTGCTTCATTTCTTCTGACAATAGTCCGAATATGACAATGCCAGATTTATGTCAATGCGCAGTCAGAACGCATTCCAACATTAGGCAAAGAATGGAGAACGAACTGCACTCATAGAGCATAATCATCAATACCCTTTTCAGAAACCGCAATATGAGTTCCACGTTAGTCTTCCTCTTAAAATACAAAGCTTTTAAAGACCGTGCAGACGTAGTTTCCATGTAGGCTTCTTCTACATGCTTACATGCTCCTTTCGGAAGTTCACCTTCACAGAATTTATGCCGTACTATTAGATGGACTTCAAGAGACCCTACGTCTTCTAGGTATTTCACTGTTTCATTGTGTGAAATCCTTTCGGAGTATTAAACCAGCCAGAAATTTAAAAAATTCGGCATTTATTTGTATGCCAATAGTAATGTTCATGTTCTCATTTAAGTACTAGACTGATGCCTATTATCCGCTTTAAGCGTTTGATGCGGAGAAAACGCAAGAAGATCCTTAGTGATTCTCCTCCGTCATCTGTAGGATCAGTCGAAAGGTCAGAGCTTCGTGCTAATTGAGAAAGGAACATCGAAATAAGTTTAATCTATCGAATATCACAGAAGATAACTAATCGTTCCTTGCCATGAAGGAATCGAATCGAAAATAGCATTCTAGTAGATCAGCTATGGACTGTTCTCCCAGCGTTTCGTCCACAGAGTTAAAGTCGGACAAATCGAATATTTCTGCTTCAAATGCAATTGGCATATCGGAGAGTGCAATCAAGGTATGTATCAGGTTTACAGAAAATGATTCTTTGTTGACCTATGAGCTCAGGAATCTATAACAAAGGTGTTCAGGCTTTTTTCGAGCCCCCGGAGACAGTGATTGAGATGGAACTCAGAAAGAAACATTTTCTGTTAGCTCCATCCAACATGGAAGAGCTGAACGCGGTTAAGGCTAGAAGAGAGGCACTGTTAAAAACAGTGTGCAAAGTATGAATTCTTCAATACGTCACTCTGAATATCTCTTTTCACGGCATACTACTCGTTGGTGATAAAGAGGCGTCTACAGCAATCAAGCGATGCCCAAGAGTGTACTACATCTTCATTCTGAGATCTGGCTGAAAAAAAAATCTGCGAAAGTAAAGTTTTGCGACCCATGCCTAGGTGCATGATTGTTAAAGACTGTAAAAATAAAAAGATGTACAACAAAAGTTTGAGATTGTTAGTATCCTCTGAGAACGGATAACCCACTTCGTACCACTGAAGCGTGATAATGAAGGATAAAAGCTTTCCTAATAGCTGCACGTTAGTAGATAAATCTGGTGAATTCCCTAGGTCCTAGACACAACAAAGAAATTCTATTTTTTTAAGTCTTTTCTATCTGTGCAGTGTTTCATAAGGATACAAAGTGACCTCTCCATAGGATTCTCCGCTTATTGAAGAGGGACCAATCAAGTATCGAAGTGTTTAAATATAAGTATAAACGATAAACGCTTCATGATCGATGTCGACGTGATGTTCTTCATGCATAATTTCTCTCGGATGAGTACATCGACTTTCTAGGTGTGTAACGGCAAGCTGAAGCCGGCGGAGCAACAAATGCCTTGTGCGTGCAGCTACGTCTTCTGTAAGCATCACCGTAAACCGGATACTCATCTTTGCAATATCGACCATAGACAAATGGGAAGAAGCAAGATAAGCAAGGTTATTATTGTAACTATTGTGCTTTTGGCGCTTAGTTTTGTGGTTTATTTTGGCAACACGACCATTACACGAATAGGTTGAGGTACGACTCGCATTCCGATAAATCTATTTTTAAGGAAAATCCTAAGATGGTTTTCGGTGGGATACGCAAAGCGAAGATGACTCCACATCCTTAATACTCAACAATAATCATCGTCAAAATCCATCATAAATGGAATCAACAAGCAATTAACTGATGTTCCCATAAAAAATTTCGATTTCATAAATCTCATTGTCCGGCAATGTTTCTTCATTCATCCACGCCGATTCTGAATCATTGCTCGTTTCAGTCCTTTCCATCCAGTAACAATGATGGAGCAAGTTGTGTGACATTTGTTGAATGGTGAAATTGAGTAACGAAAGGCTTCCTCCACCCAAAACCATACTTTTTTAATATGCTATAACTAAAACAGACATTCAATCATGTGTTGTCGCGTTTGTAGAATTACGAAAGCCTCAAAAGCACCAAAGGTATAGGATTTCTCCTTGTTTTCCTTGTAGCAGCCGAAAATAAGTGGCGTTACTCCGGACTGAGTTGAACTTATGTTACTCGTCAAGTGACTGAAACAAGACCCAGAAAGCTGCTGCGGTCGGGTGAAATAGGAATTCAGTGGATTCTTCCAACTTAATGAACTAGAAGAACCGCAGTCCTTTCCATCCAGTAAATTCGCGATAACCTTGACCATAAACCTAACCTTGGTCTCATAAAGGATCTCCCTCCACGAAAGAACCTAACGCCGCTTAAACGCGAAGCAACGATGCGCGTTCTAGGTTGGAAAGTGAGTGTTAATCGAAGCTAAAAGCGACCTTAGGTGTCACTGAAAATCCGGTAGATCCAGGGGATGGACTTCCTGTTCTTGCGGCACCGATTTGGCTCACACCTTCTGAGTTTACGTCGACGCATTCATGAATACGTACGTGGGTGTGTCTCATTTCTGTCAATACATGCAATCAAATAACAGCGAAGTATATAGGAGAAGGTTAGGAATCGCCTCCAACAAATAAGCTCCACGTCCAAGCAGGAGAGACTGGTAAGCTACTCATGACTATACTCACCCTCCACTTTCGGAGCTAAATCGTGGGTGTCAAAATCTTAAGCAGAGAAAGGATGGACGGGCTTTACTCCCTTGACCTCGAAAGAGCTGCCAATAAACATCGTTAATTACGGCGAGTTTGCGAGGTTGATAAAATCTCAGGGTCATTCTAGACCACCTAAATCGCAAAGGAGTAAGCTGAGGATCAAAACGTACAATGAACGTACACTTCCGTGTAAGTCCTCGATTAAAAATTTGATCGCGCAGGCAAGAAGGATAAGGTACGATGTCATCGAACTGCATCAGACGAGAAGACGCTGCCCCTCTAGCAGTACTACATCGGAAAATAACTGCTTCTCGGAAAATGCAACAATACAGAAAACAGTAGCGTCGGCGTTCTCGGGCACGCGCGGTTGCTCATGAACATCGAATCATTCGAATAACTGCCAACTAGAATCGGGCGTTTACAGCTTAAGAGATGCGCTGGTTTTCACAATTCCCGTCGTCTATCTAACGACATTAAACTGTGAGGGAAAAGAAGTCCAAAATCTCTATCCGAACTTCAAGAACTTCTGCACAGAACACCATGCATTCTTTAAGGTCATTATTGGTGATTACAATGCTACGATTGGTCCAGATGAACGCTTGAAGAAAGTCACATTGGAACCATTGGATTAGAGCGGAACCGTGAAAGTGAAGAATTGCCTGAGTGTAGCATGGCGACCAAGACTATTCGAAACAACACACAATTCCAGAAGCACCACTCTCAACGCTAGGTTCTGGACTCTTCCAATGGAGAGTACCATAACGAAATAAGCCACGTCATAGTAAATCGAAGGCTTCGCCTAAATGATGTTACTGTTACCACGGAAACGGCTATTTGGCAGTTTCAGCGCAAACTTGATGTTTTTCGTGAATTCCGCTCAGAAAACGGGTATTTGACTGGTTTAGCTCACATTTCACGATTTTCGTGAATTCCACTTCGAAAACTTTACCACTCTACCACTCTTTTCCACCCCCCTTGATGTTTTTCGTCAATTCCACTCAGAAAACGCTTTGGTCTCCTCATCGCACATTTGATGTTTTTTCGTGAATTTCGTTCAAAAACGGTTCCTTGGTAGCTTCAGCGCACATTCGAGGCTTTTAGTGAAATTCACTCAGAAAATACCTAATGACGGTTTTATAAGACATATTCTTCCCAACGGTTTACCCCCTCATCGTGGCTGGGAGGTGTTCCATGGTATAGGACTTCGATGTACAGCGGTGGGGATAAGTCCGCTCGGCAAGGTTTCCTAAGCTGAGGAATCCGGCGTTTCCATCAGGAAGCCTAGCTGAGAATAAACCAATACCACGATCCACCACCGTCTTGGTATCGGAGCCGCATGGTAGCAAAGCTCTCTCTGGTTCCTGAGGGATGCGCCATGTCTTCGACTTCATTAAGCATTGTTTGGAGGTGAATGAATCCATATCTGGCCTTAAAATGACTCCAGGTGGGTTACCGGTGCATCGAGCCAGTGCTGCTGTGCTCTCAGGCAAGTGCGGCACCAATTTGCCGACCCCGGAGGGAAGGCTTGGTGGGCCATGGGCGCAAGAATCGATTCCACGTGTGTGTCACAGTGGTGCCTTCAACTTCAGTGCGCCACATGCACCTTTAGTTTCGCAGTATAATGATTAAATTCTGAATATGAAATTGTTTTATACTTCAGACTTGTCTGTTTTGTCGTAATCACTGAACTAGTAATCATTGACATGCAGTTCTCACTTTTCTACACGTGGAAATCCCTCCAACGGAGTCGTGACTTTGTTGAAGGCACAACCTACCTTCAAGACTACTTCAAGTCGACGTGGAGTTCATAAACCTCATCTTCTTGTAAAATTTGCATAGCGCCTTAGGCAACAGCACAGACTTCGATTGGTTAAGCCGGTAATGCTCCAGGTTCTAGTTGTGCCTTTGCTAATTACCCGAATGGGTGCGTTCCTAAGAGTAAACGGATCACGTCTTTTTGTCTGGGCCAGTTTGATAACTCAGCGAAAGTATTTGTCCGCACTTTTCAATACTGCGCTGCTGTACTACTGTAAATATTCAAGAGTTTTTCTTACAATTCCGTGTTTTAAAAGATTAGAGGACCACCACTACCATCGACGGGAAACATTCTCGCACAACTACTTCAGAGCGATCTGACTCAACCAGAATTCTCTGACGTTCATAAGAACCGAAATTGCTCAATCAGCAGCCAGACCAATGTACAAGTCCGAAGATCTCAATGGAATATGGATGGAGGCAACGAACCGAATAAAAGAATTGATGGTATCTGCACAACATGCCATATTGAGCTATGTTGAAAGGTCTCACACATGAAGGTTACATTACTCTTGGATGGCGGAATTACTTGCATTTCAACCATAATGACCAAGAGCAAATGTGCAAGTAGTTCAAACCACATAAACAACTTTTTATTTCATATGCTTGCTATTTCATTTTATTTTATTTTTATTTATTAATTTTTATTTTACTTGGCCCTTTCTTATGTTACTGTGCAGATGCCAGCACTTCGATTCGTTTCCTAGTATCCATTGTGCACGAAGATCTTCCAGCCCCTATGCGTAGTTTCTGCTGCTGCTTGAGGATTTCCATATCATCTTGAATGTCGTAGCGTGCTGGTTTGAATCGTGCAGCGAGCGCTTCTCCCAGGAGTCCTGAGATAACCGGGCTGGAGCGCTCTCAACTGGATTGCACAGAGTGATTTTTTTCGCAAATAAGTCCTGTACCAATTTCTCGGCCCCGAAGAGATGAGAGGATTGGTATGAACAACTATACATCTGCATATCAGGTTTTTCCCTAAAAATATGTGCCAAAAATGTTTCCAATAAACGTGCTTATCACGCTCGATGATGACAATATTTGAAAAAAGTGCAGCATAGCTAAGGATTAACAAGAATCGTAAAAAAGGAAAAATGTTTATTTTCAATTTGACAGATGTCGATGACTTTGAATTGTTTAAGAACTTCTAATAGGTTGACCATCGGTCAACTTCAGCTTTCTTCTTATCTTCGCCGAAGATGTTGGCATTCAAACCAGCTAACGTCTAAAAATAGAATAAGCAATCAGAAAAAGCTACGTATTGTTGGTGAGAATTTGTCTCCAGCTAACCTGATAATTAGGATCATTCGTAGCCACAACCTTGTGCTGGCCAGGCCTTTGGATATTTGGTTTACCACCTCCAAGCTGCAATAGAGTGGATTACAATATATTTAGTCGGCCCACTATGTTACTTAGTTCGACATAGAGCATCCTTAAAATTAGAACGCTAACTTTTCCCGAAAGGACCATACGAGGGCCAGATTCTGCCACCATTTGTTGTGCCAACCAAAGGCTCGATAGGAAATCAATTTGCTGGTATATCTCAGTAAGATTTATCTACCTAGAAACTATTGGCTGGTTATCGGGCCACAATGAGGCTTCGTAGCACTTCCTAAAACCAAAATTACACCCAAAGCTTATGATAACAGTTTAGAGGATTGGTGTTGGCACATCATAGGTTCCTGAATTCAGGTGTAACGATGAAAACAACGAAGCTCCAGCTGAATACATTAGGAATTACAGCTGCTGTGCACCGCACTAGTCAACAGAAAAGGACCAAACCTTCTTCACCACTGCGCGCGGACGTACGTCGTAGAACCGACGCTGAAAACGTTGATCGGGCTGGGCTACAAAAAGCTCCTCATCCGCCATACTTGCCAGACCTCTCTCCTACCACCTGTCGTTTCTTCACACATCCCTACTATTCCTGTGCGAGAAAACCTTCAGAAAACATGGCGAAGTTGGAACTTGATTAACACTCCCGTCATGGTGCTTAATCTCGGGTTTTTTGCAGACTGGACAAAGTATAGTTTCTACGCTATGGACGTGATGGTTTTTCGAAGGAAAAGGCAATTTTTTGATATCTAGAGAACTTCACAAGCTGTGAGCTTGATGGGATTGTAGAGGAGTTGGGCAATCGTTTAAAAATCATATTTATGACGCTATTTACTACATTTTACGAACTACGAATTTACGGTTCGTCGTACGAACAGATTACCGTCAACATTCGGAAGTGTTTGTCAATTTATGGCTCTTTATCGTAGCATTCTCTATAACCGCACACTATGCGATAATTGTCATCCGCTATGACAATTACAAATGAAGTAGTAGTCGCTTAGCACTCGAATATCTGGTTAGCGAACCGTTCGGAGAGTGGTTTTATGTATATTTCCAGGTGTGGAAAACAACTTTGTTAGAAGAACACAGAAAAAAACATCTGTGTTCTAGAAGCTGTCCAATAACTACAAAAGGCTTAGGAAAATACTTTTGTGTATTAATAAAACCACACGAATCTTTCTCATAGAAGGATCTCTTGCCGGTTATTGACGAGCAACGTGGACCGTTGCAATGTAGCGGAGAGTGGTTTAATAGCGGACCAGAAGCGATTCTTGCTTACATGAGACGCAAATGAATCCAGGGAATGGACACCTGGTTTCTGCTGCGCCAAATTGGCAAACACCCTCTGCATTTACGAGGATGTCTTCATGCATTCGCGCGTGGGTGGACTCTATGAGGATTGTGTTCCACAAGTGAATTCGGCCAAAAGCTTGTAATGAAGTAACAGAAAATTATGTGGCAGACCACTAGGAGTCACCTCGAGCAGATAAGCTTTATGCCCACTTTCGCAGAGACTAGCAAGCTAGTCGTGAGTTTACACATCCGTGTGTTCAGAGCTCAGCAAGATATAAATGGATATTAAACAGCTAAACACAGTGTCAAAGAGCCCCGGAAGCGTTGGCTAAGACGAGTATGGAGAGGCTGCTAAAATCTCAGGGCCATTCTAAGTTGCCTAAATTGCAAAGAGCTAAGGTGAAGATCTGCAGCTAAAATGCATGCATACTTGTACCATAGTTCTCGATAAAAGAATTGGCCATTCAGGCAAGAAGGGTAAGGAACAGCGTCATTGGACTGGCCAAGACGGGCCGACGCTGCCCATTCAACGGCGTCTATGAGGTTTTAAACTTTCTATTCGGATCATTCTAAACAGGTTTGACAAAACGCTGGCGAGAGATAGCTATGAGACCAAGCGGGGCTTCGAAGGGGATTCAGTGCTATGGACCACATCCACACGATGACAGGACTCATTGAAGTTTCGCGAAAGCACAGTAGATCGCTCTGTCTTATTTTTATCGATTTAAGGAAAACTTTTGAATCAGTTGAGATAGAAACAGCTATGGAAGCTCTGGACACTCAGGGAGTCTATGGTCAGTATATAATAATGCTTTATGAACTCTATAAAAATCCTACAACCAAGATATCATCTTAACCGCTTGTTTGACTATTAGTGCATAACGCAAAATTGCATGATTTACTCCAATGGTAGAAAGGGTACTTGCATGAGTTCAGGTAATGTTTATCTGTATCGTTAAGCGTGCAAAGACGAACACAATGGTAAAACGGGTACGTAGAACGTAGAACGTAGACCGCTATGTGTCCGTCTAAAAAACCACCTTGCCGGTAAATTTAAAATTGATTTAAACACTCCACTGGATACGCATAGGACGCGAAAGGCACGAAGGAGAAGATATTTGAAGTAAAAGTCATTATTCTGGCTCAGGAATCCAAAACATCTGCGCATGAAACACTTGAAGCGTTTTTGATAAATTCGGAAAATCTAATAATGAACAGCAAACAAGAGGGCCAGGTGGCACAGGTGGTGCAGGTTAATAAAATCAACTATGGGAAGGGAAATGTAGCCTGTGGATGGCATACCGGCCACTCCCGCAAGACCACTATGGCACTTATAAGTATCCATCGTCATGAGAGTGTCAAACGGTTTCATTAGCTCCAGACTTCAGACTTTTAGCCACTAAAACAAATTACCCTATTTCTATGTAAAAATTCCTAGACTCTGTTGGTCCTATTTCAATTAATAAAGTCTATTTTGAACTGAGATGTGCCAGTATAAGGAAAGCATGTAATCCATCACTAGTTTCTGAATAGCATGGTAGAACTACGAAACAGTTTTCATTCAAGATTCCTCCAAATGAGCCTACCTTTGGTTTAAATACGTCATCATTGTTTAATCCAGCCAACGTTTGATAGTTCGGATCAAATGTTGCCACCTTCTTGAAGTCTTTGGGAGGCTTGATATTAAGACCGCCGCGCTCTCCAGATCCTCCTCCTCCAACAGCCTAACATGTAGCGTGTGGAACGAGTTATTTATAATAGGGTCTGGATCAATAATATTCAAAACCTTTGGCTTAAACACGTCTTCGTTATTTAATCCAGCCAGTGTTTGGTAATTTGGATCAAATGTCGCCACTTTCTTGTTGTCTTTAGGAGCTCTGATATTCATAGCACCATTGGGAGCTCCACCACCACCCTATAATGCTCATTGACAACTGCAATATAACACGCAAAATAAAGTTATGTTAAGAAATCTTAGCCCATAATCTTGGCTAGAAATATCATGTTAAAGATGAAACGCTAAACAAGATGAAATGACTTAAATGCAGATTTTAATAACTTAATTCGATGAGTTGAACCATCATTCACATGTTCAGAGAATAAAACAGAAGATTAACTGAGTAAATAAAATCACGGAGCAAGAAACGACCTTTGGCTTGAAGACTTCATCATTGTTTAATCCTGCTAAGGTCTGATAATTCGGATCAAATGTCGCCACTTTCTTGTTATCTTTAGGAGCTCTGATGTTAAAGCCACCGCGTTCGCCAGATCCACCGCCACCCTGCCACACATGGTAAAACCAATCATGTAACAAAATAACGAAATAGAATGCAATTATTTCTCAAGATGTTGGGCAGAAAATATAAGCTCGGAGGAGAGCCAGCATGAAGCGTCTTAATATCTAAACGCAGATCCAAAAATAGTTTTGAACTGAGTTTCATCAAACAAAGCTAAATTTTGAACCTCATAGTTTATAGAAGAAAAATAACTGTTTTGCGGTAGACATGTTTTGCGGCAGAAGAGCATAAAGATGTTCCTAACATGAGAACCGTATCCCTCACGCGGAAAAAACTTAGGGGTTCTGGCGATTTTGTGTGCTTGGTGATGAATCAAGAAAGTGAAATCTAATTTAATTTAAAGAGTAAATTACTATTTCCTTTATGACTGGACACGAACTTGTTGGTACACCACCTATTCAACGGTGATCAACGTCACGGCGGATTTCGTTCCGTTCAAAGCCTAGAGAGATCTGCTGATGAGCACTCTGCTCTGCCTGGTACTTTGATAACACCAGCAGAAAAACTTGAAAGCATAACTTGGGGCAGCAAAGAGCCATTACTGTGTAATACGAAACAGTAACTTCTTGAGACAGGTATATGGAAATACAACCTATCTCACCACTTGCTCTCTATTTCAAATGGAGTAAAAGGCTGAGTAGGAAGACGCTTCAAGAGAACCGAGCCAGGAAAATTGGTAGCAGTGACTGAAGTACCTTACATCGCCAGCTGGTTCGTGCCCGTTTGCATCACGGACAGTGCACAACGCAAAATTACATGACTTACCCTAACAGTAAAAAAAATATTTCTATGAGTGCCGGCTGCGTTCATCTGAACTATTGTAGACCGAGCGAAAACAAACACAATGGCAAAACGGATAGGTCATTATGTGTCCGTATAAAAAAAACACTTTACCGGCAAACTTGAAGTTAACCCAAAAGCTCTACTAGAAACGCATACGACGCGAAGGCACAACGAAGAAGATTTTGAAGTAAAAGTCATTATTCTCGCTCAAGATTCCAGAACATCAGCGCATAAAACAAAGCGCTCTGAATAAATTCCGACAATCTAATAATGCACAGCAAGAAGAAGTGCCAGGTGATACAGTTGATACAGCTTAATAAAATCAACTTTCGAGAAGAAAGCGGAGCCTGGGAATGTGAAAAAGAAAAGCAGAAAATCCATTGTTTTAAGATGAGTTAGTTGTTTCAACTTTTGACTAATTTACAGTAATAAGGCAACCTTTGGTTTAAAGACTTCGTCATTGTTCATTCCAACTAATGTCTGATAATTCGGATCGAATTTCGCCGCCATCTTATTTTCATTAGGAGGTCTGATGTTGAGAGCGCCACCGAAGCCTCCACCGCCACCCTATAATAGCTCTTAAAAAGTCTGTTGTATTATGCAAAATGAGGTCAAGTTAAACTATCTAGGTTCACGGCTGAAAAACTGGAAAGCCAAGCAACATGATTATGCCAGTAATGAAAAACAAGACGAAACAAAATGACTTATGCAAACATTTTACCATGACTCGGCATCACAAATAGCACACTGTGCAGATCCCAACACTTCCTACATCCCATTCGCTTCCTCGTATCCGTGATCGGTGAGGGCTCCTTGATTTGTGCATGAATTCAGCAGCTGTTAGAGGATTTTCGTCTTTGTCGTGTTGCCGTTGAACGGTAGTAGAGTGCATCCTTCCACGAATCCTGGTATATCCATCCAAGAGCGCTTCCACGTGGATTAAATGCACTTATTACTTACTTACTTACGTGATACATTATTTGTCCGGCCTACATTATCTTTGACTGTTTGGAGTACAGAACGGCATCTTTGATTTTTGATCGTTGACGCAGGTCGGAGCTTTGGATCCCGTCCCTTACGTGTGTGAAACGGCATACTCCTAGCATCGTTCTTTCGGCTTTCAATGAGGCTGAATGATATTTCATTATGCTTATGCAGCGACCAGGTTTCTGGTGCATGCATTAGCGCAGGAAGTACCGTTGAGTCGAAAAGGTGGGCACGGAGTGGAGTGTTCTTTGTTCTCCTCACTACATCTTCCTTGCTCGTGAAAGCTCCCCAAACCGCTGGTTGCCTTCTGCACAACTCTTGACCTAAGATGTTCATTATGTTGATTTTCCCAGCTAGTAAAAGTAGTTGGAGCATTCGGAGACACTCAATTCGTTGAGCATATATGGGATACGTAACCAACTTGTTGCTTATGAACACCGTTTTTGCCAGATTTAGTCCAGCAATGATGTTTCCACAGGCCTTATGAAAGTGGGCAGGCATTCGTTTTCCTTGCCTGGTGTTTGGTGTTATAAGAACTACTTCATTAGCAAAGCGAAGGTGTTGTTGTTGCCAACCATCGATTTCCACTACCATGTTGCCCCTTTACAGTGCTCCCGTGACATTCTCAAGGGTGGCGGTGAAGAAGTTTGAGATGGTATCCTCTTGCCTAACTCCTCTTTTGACGTCAACGTTACCATCGTTGTACAATGGTGATATCTCGTCTATGAAATTTTTGTAAAGCTCACGAAGAATCTTTATATACACTGGGTAGGGAATCCTTCACTACCAAGGGCTTCCATGACTGCTTCTATCTCATTGAGTCAAAGGTTTTCTTCGAATCGATGAAAGTGAGACAAAATGGTCTTTTGTACTCTCGCAATACTTCAGTAAGTCTCGTTATCCCATGGATGTGGTCCATCGTACTGAATGCTTCTCGAAATTCTGCTTGCTCACATGGCTGCCTTTCGTTCAGTATGCTGTCAATCCTATTTAGGATGTGTACGGTTTTTAGACGACAGCCAACAAGCAGATTAGTCGATTGTTGCAGATTTCGTAGAAGCCTCAATTCTTAAAGAAAACCACGTTTTTGCCGGTCTTCCACTGAGTAGGATTCTTCTACTGACGCAGGTAAGCGTGTGAACAGCCGAGCCACTGTGTTTACGAGGACTGGTGTTTCTGGAGGCAGATGTCTCTTGGTAAATTTCAAACTCTCAGCATTCACAGCGCTGACGAGAAGATGTTGAATAAGCCGATCGTATTCCTCGTCGATGTTACGAATAAATTTCAGTTTATGGTGGTTTTGGGACTTCACTTTTTTAATTTGGCGGCTTCTTCTCCTTTCCGCGAGAAATGAAACCTTGCAAGGAAGGAGGCGCTAATTGGATTCCTTCTAGAATATTGGGACAGCAGCGACATCGGCTAGACAATGCTTTCGATTTACTATGATGTGGTCTGTTTCGTTATGACACTTTTCATTGGGAGACCTCGACGACCAGCGTTGAGGGATGGGCTTCTGGAATTGCAGGTTACCTTGGCTGATCTTGGTCATCATAATAAGCTCAAACAGCCGCTCACTGTAGTCGCTCCATTCTAAACCGTGGACCCTAATCTAACCTTTTTAGACTTTCTTTCGAGCTCAATCTTAGTATTAAAATCTCTAATGATGACCTTGAAGAATGTATGGTCTTCTCTCTAGAACCTCTCCAAGTCCATGTAGAACGCTTCGACTTCTTCGTCATAGTTTGATGTCAGCGCATAAGCGACGAAGATTGTCAAAGCCGTTGTTGATCCACATCTTTTTAATCAACGTCCGATTCGGATTGTAAGCTGTTCGAATGAATCTCGAGGACTCGTATGCAAGTGTCCGTGCACTGTAGATACAGATCGTCACCTTAGTCCTTTGCAATTTAGGTGACTTAAAACGGCTCTAAGATTTTAGCACCCTCTCTGCACTCGTCCTCTTCACCACTACCGAATCAAGGGCTCCTTCATGGTCAGAGTAATGAGGCCAGTTTCTTCTACTGTGTTCAGCTTTTTGATACACACATTCAGCTTGCTGAACTCTGAACGTAGAGCTGAGTATACTCACGGGTTCCTTGCCGGTCGTTCCTTGCCAGGGTAGACACGAACATTCCGACACTCTTCTCGTTCCACCTAGCAACTGTTTTCATTACAGAGTTGGCCTACATATGCTTTCCTTCAATCGTTTACTCAAAAACACCACGTAGACTTCATCACCTTCCAAACTAACTACGAACTGAAAATTCCACTTTTATGATAGAAATGAAGCGTGGTGAGATCAACACACGTCTAATTTATGCAGCAAATTGCTGGAGAATTGCCGAACTGAGCAGGTGAGTTGGGACACCTGATTATGAGACAAATTTTATCGAACTGGCTTTTCTTCTTCACAATTATTTTTTCATACCGCCCGTGCAATTTCTCGTTCTGCATCAAGTAGAAGGCTGTTACCGTAATTTTAACTTATTACTTACTGCCCACTCTTTTCAACGGCAGAGTATATATTGCGAAATATAGCTTTAATGATGCTGAGATATTTGCAAAATTCCGGACCGCAGGTGTCTGCGGTAGGGAACGAACACGCTATTGCCCTTTCCGGGGAGTAACGCGTTCACCACCACGCCATGCGGGTCCTTCCCTACCATAGACACCTGCGATACAGAGTTTTGCAAATATCTCAGCAACGTTGCGGTTATGTAAACAAATATTTTTTATTTTAATTCACTTCAAGAAAACAAACGACAGAGCAATCGTTTCATTAAGAACCTGTCTCCCAGCTAGCTAACCCGTTACTCCTCGGAAGGGACAATAACGCGTTGGTTCCCCACCGCAGACACCTACGGTCCAGAGTTTTGCAATTATCTCAGCATCGCTAAAGCTGTTTACCGTAGCCAAATAATCATCCATTTCGAAAACTTTTTCATCGCATGATGGTCGTTCCATAAATCCTCCAAATTTTCCTTCCTTTTTTTTCCTATTTCATTCCTATTCTATTTCACATTAGAGCGAGCACCCGTGCTCACGAGCACTCGTCGAAGGGCGACCTTATTTGCGTAATCCAATACGTTTGGCTTCACTCAAAAACGTCGATAATCCTAATAGGAAAATCTTTGTAATTATGCACTTATAAAAAGTTGTGACCAAAAAGTTTATAGATAGTTGCGAAGCATCCATAACATGAAGGGGAAAAATTTGGGATGTTGTTAGGCCTTGAAGCAACCGCCCTGTCTACGATTCGATTGTGACTAAAGTCTTGCCCAAAAGGATACGTAACGGATATCCACCCAGAGCAGAAGCTACGGTTTCATATGAAAACCTAAGAGCAAAAAAAAAACTAATTATAGAAAAAATGAAATTTTAATGTTTCGGACGTGTCGATTACGAGAACGAGCTTCATCTGAGACCACCCCACCTAAAGTAAGTCGCTTTCTATCTCCAGAAAGATAGTCCAAATTTATTCTCTTCTCTGATTGAGCGGACCTTCGAGCGGATTGCCAGATGGCCAAAAAAATAGGAAGTGCTAATGGTGTACAAACTCTTCAGTTTCTGGGGATATTGCCAATAGGAGGCTCCAGCTCCCATCTTCTTTCGTACCGAAAACAAAGTTCCATACCAAGAGAGTAATAGAAGCAGTCTCAGCAGGCCTATTCCTATTCTATTTCACATTAGAGCGAGCACCCGTGCTCACGAGCACTCGTCGAAGGGCGACCTTATTTGCGTAATCCAATACGTTTGGCTTCACTCAAAAACGTCGATAATCCTAATAGGAAAATCTTTGTAATTATGCACTTATAAAAAGTTGTGACCAAAAAGTTTATAGATAGTTGCGAAGCATCCATAGCATGAAGGGGAAAAATTTGGGATGTTGTTAGGCCTTGAAGCAACGGCGCTGTCTACGATTCGATTGTGACTAAAGTCTTGCCCAAAAGGATACGTAACGGATATCCACCCAGAGCAGAAGCTACGGTTTCATATGAAAACCTAAGAGCAAAAAAAAAACTAATTATAGAAAAAATGAAATTTTAATGTTTTGGACGTGTCGATTACGAGAACGAGCTTCATCTGAGACCACCCCACCTAAAGTAAGTCGCTTTCTATCTCCAGAAAGATAGTCCAAATTTATTCTCTTCTCTGATTGAGCGGACCTTCGAGCGGATTGCCAGATGGCCAAAAAAATAGGAAGTGCTAATGGTGTACAAACTCTTCAGTTTCTGGGGATATTGCCAATAGGAGGCTCCAGCTCCCATCTTCTTTCGTACCGAAAACAAAGTTCCATACCAAGAGAGTAATAGAAGCAGTCTCAGCAGGCCTATTTCAAATCGAATTTCAATCCACTTTTTAAAATGTTTTTGTTTTTTGCTATTTCTATGGCTTTATTTGTTTTTCTACGACTTCTGGAACTCGGTTGTGAGTCACCTTTAGCAGGTTTTCATGGAAATCATCCAATTTAATTCTTTGATTAAACATGCTGGTGAGTAGGCAGTTCAACACACTGATCTTTTTTAGGTGTGGATATTGAAGATGAACGATCATTTGATGCATGAAGTTGATGTAAGGGGCTCCATAGATTAGGATTTAACAAAAAGGCCGTCATCACTGAAATCGACATTACCATCTCATCCCTTCTAATGAGTTTTGCCAATTGCTTAACAAATGTCGTCCTTCCTCTTCCTGATTTACAGTGCATTATCACATGGAACCTAACAAAATTAACGGACTTACGGATAGCCTAGATATTGCTCTTTACAGGGAAATTTAGAGCCCACTGCTAGTAATCCTATTCATTACGTGGCCGACCCACATACTCAAGTTTTCGATCCCCGCCCCATGCACACCAACCCTCTTATCCCTCTGAGGTAGGGTAATTGTTGCTAGACTTGCCTAAGAGTTCAATCCCTCTAGTCAAGGTAGGAATGCTCTCAAATGAAAAAATCCTCACGAGTGGCCTGATCCACACGAAAAAATTTCGGAGACTTTCGTGGACCTGTGTCCACACAGGCTAATGATGTCAGATCATGAAATGTTAATGAAAAAGCATTTGGTATTCATGGAAACTGTTTTGGTGGCTTTGGTACGGTGCGCAAAATATTCCTCTATGTTCCCCATAAATGCGCTGTTTTAATGAAGTGAAAATGATGCTGCTCCTATTCTGGTCGCCTCGTTGCCTAGCCTTCGTGAACAGGTACGTTTACAACGTAAGATACCAAGGCAAGTTTTATTTCGTGCGGTAAGTTTTGCTTTCTGGGATCCTAACGCTGCTGTGCTATGACCGTTCCAGAACTTCACCGTATGCGCTCAATCGGTGTAGGGGAATTTTGGCACGTCGAACAAGGTTGTGCAACCACACGTCCAAGGAAGTCGATATGCAGTTCGATGAGCAAGTACATCTACACCTCGTTGGTGATTTAAGTTGTCGATGAAACAAAGTTTTAAAATTGAGAATTGCTTGATAAGGTAAGTTTAAAAACAATTTAACGCACACCTTTGGCTTAAAGATATCGTCGTTGTTCATGCCAGCCAATGTCTGATAATTCGGATCGAATGTAGCAACTTTCGCCCCTTGTGCAGGAGGCCGTATTTTCAGACGCGGTCTTCTAGCAGAATCCTTTAACACTCGTATAACAATATGAAATAGATCTTACCTGTCGATATAAAGATTCAAGCAATGCTCATTGGATTAGAATAACAATGCTCAACGAGGAACGCCTTGTGGCTGCAAAATTCGATGAGCTGGTGTCTACTTTCTCGTTGCACAAGAAGTGAAGAAGGCCACCATTTTAGAGGTTCTTTCTCGTTATGCTCTTTCAATGAATGACTGGAACACCCTCAGTAGCTCTCCTGCATAAATGGGCTTTAGTAATGATAAGTCGAATTGTTTGAAGAATAACGGGGCTGGTGGTGATAGTTATTAGCTATTTAGCAACTATGTGAACAAATATTTTACCTTTCATTTTCTGCCTATTAGAATTTTTATAACCACAATTTGCTGAGATATTTGCAAAACTCTGGACCGCTGGTGTCTATGATGGGGAACGAACGCGCTATTGCCCTTTCCCCGGGGAGTAACGCGTTCACCACCACACCTTACGGGTCCTTCCTTACCATAGACACCTGCGATACAGGGTTTTGCAAATATCTCAGCAACGTTGTGGCTATGTAAACAAATGTTTTCCATTTTAATTCACTTCAACAAAACAAACGACAGAGCAATCGTTTTATTAAGAACAAAATATTGTTAAAAAAAACGTCGTTCAGAGGACTTTTTTCAGAGCAAGAAAACAGCACTGTAGCAATAATCTGTGCATTTAGCTCTGAAATCTCAGGCAATCTGATTGATGTGATCGTGAGAGCTCGAAGACTTATTGGCTTCCGCACAGCGAATACGTTATGGGCCTTACACTGGCCTTTTCGTTTTGAATATCACACACGTCCAAGGAAGTCGATATGCAGTTCGATGAGCAAGTACATCTACACCTCGTTGGTGATTTAAGTTGTCGATGAAACAAAGTTTTAAAATTGAGAATTGCTTGATAAGGTAAGTTTAAAAACAATTTAACGCACACCTTTGGCTTAAAGATATCGTCGTTGTTCATGCCAGCCAATGTCTGATAATTCGGATCGAATGTAGCAACTTTCGCCCCTTGTGCAGGAGGCCGTATTTTCAGACGCGGTCTTCTAGCAGAATCCTTTAACACTCGTATAACAATATGAAATAGATCTTACCTGTCGATATAAAGATTCAAGCAATGCTCATTGGATTAGAATAACAATGCTCAACGAGGAACGCCTTGTGGCTGCAAAATTCGATGAGCTGGTGTCTACTTTCTCGTTGCACAAGAAGTGAAGAAGGCCACCATTTTAGAGGTTCTTTCTCGTTATGCTCTTTCAATGAATGACTGGAACACCCTCAGTAGCTCTCCTGCATAAATGGGCTTTAGTAATGATAAGTCGAATTGTTTGAAGAATAACGGGGCTGGTGGTGATAGTTATTAGCTATTTAGCAACTATGTGAACAAATATTTTACCTTTCATTTTCTGCCTATTAGAATTTTTATAACCACAATTTGCTGAGATATTTGCAAAACTCTGGACCGCTGGTGTCTATGATGGGGAACGAACGCGCTATTGCCCTTTCCCCGGGGAGTAACGCGTTCACCACCACACCTTACGGGTCCTTCCTTACCATAGACACCTGCGATACAGGGTTTTGCAAATATCTCAGCAACGTTGTGGCTATGTAAACAAATGTTTTCCATTTTAATTCACTTCAACAAAACAAACGACAGAGCAATCGTTTTATTAAGAACAAAATATTGTTAAAAAAAACGTCGTTCAGAGGACTTTTTTCAGAGCAAGAAAACAGCACTGTAGCAATAATCTGTGCATTTAGCTCTGAAATCTCAGGCAATCTGATTGATGTGATCGTGAGAGCTCGAAGACTTATTGGCTTCCGCACAGCGAATACGTTATGGGCCTTACACTGGCCTTTTCGTTTTGAATATCACCTTTTCAAATTAATTGAGTATGGGTACAAGTCGTGAGCCGAATAATGCGAACAACGTTGAAGCAACTATTGCTTAGGCGGATGACAGCCCAATAATACCCAGTGATAAACTGTAATCTAAGCTGCATAACACCTCCATATTAAGCGAAATGCCGTTAACTCTAGGGTTCGTGCCGCATATTTTCCGTTATTATAAATGCAAAATTTTGTATCTTCTTATGCATTGTTCACTTTTCTGAATTGTGATTGACGAGCTTGCAACTAAAGATGTAGATTTCTTCTGGTGAAAACACATAGTGTTCATTAGGCATTTTCCTTCACCAGGTTCACACAGCCATGGAAGACTTAAGGTTTCAAATTATCTGAAGTTTCTCCCGCCCGGACTCTTTGACTGAATTCGTCTACAGAGTTTGTCTCTCCTGTTACGTGAAATAAAAATATTAATTATGTGGCTTTCTAAGCAAAACTTCTCCAGAAATTGCATTTAACACAAAAAAAAACAGGCAACACTGTTGTAATAATTAGTTCAAACACACCCACCTTCACTTCTTCGGTTCACACAGCCATGGAAGACTTAAGGTTTCAAATTATCTGAAGTTTCTCCCGCCCGGACTCTTTGACTGAATTCGTCTACAGAGTTTGTCTCTCCTGTTACGTGAAATAAAAATATTAATTATGTGGCTTTCTAAGCAAAACTTCTCCAGAAATTGCATTTAACACAAAAAAAAACAGGCAACACTGTTGTAATAATTAGTTCAAACACACCCACCTTCACTTCTTCCAGAGGTACCCTGCCTTTTTTGTTTTCATCATCCTCTTCACCGTCCTACAAACGCAGAGAGCCGGTTGTATGGCAGTAAGCACTTTCTGTTAGATAATAAGCTATGCACATGGGTTTAATTGCACAACTTATTTTTCCTTTCCAAACCCTAAACCTCGCATTTCAACTTATAATTTAGCATCCACTCCTCCTCACTTTTAAACCTTTTGGCCTTAAGATATGTATTCTTCAGCCGGGACAATTTTTGGCGGCTCAGCGACATTGTGATCGTCTTCGCCCAATCCGAATATAAATAGAGTCACCCTACCCACCTAACCATTTCCACTGCCTTCGTGTTCTTCCTGCTCCACTATCTCGCAGACTTGATTTTAACTGTAGAGCTCCGTTCACATCATCAATGTTTGCATGATTCCCGCTTAGTTCCTCACAGTACATCATTAATCTATTGCAGGTCTACGTTATTTTGACTGCAATTTGCCACATATTTTGCCTCCATTTATTGATCACTCTGCTCCACATCTTTTGCACGTGAATTTTTCTGATCTCACTGGATTCGTTATCGTTCTGTCAATCCACAACGCCCCGCTATTGCATTTCGGGGTTGGCCCGGTCAATCACAAGCAAATCTCCATCCGCTTCGTACTTCTTAGCTTTTCAACAATAAAAAATAATTTTTCAATTGTTAGGGTGTTTTGGGGGTCGTAAATACAAAAGGGATGTAGATGAGTATTTGCTCTATCAGTCTATCAGTCAATAGGAATGAAAGATGTGTATGTTACTATTTACCGTGTGTTACTACGGTCCGCTGAAAAAATGCATTGCTGTTAGCTCTTTGAAGTATTTTGCACCCTATGTGGATTATATTTCAATGCTTTTTATATCTACACGTTCCATACGATGAATATAAAAGAATAAAGCTCTCGGCGTTGATCAATCCCTGAGGGATGCGCCATGCATTCGACTTCATTAAGCATCGTTGGAGGTGACAATGCATATCTGGCCTTTACAATGACTCGCGGCGGCCGACCGATGTATCGAGCCAGTGCTGCTATCCTCCCAGACAAGTCTGGTACCAATTTGCCGACCCCGGAGGGATGGAAGGCTTGGTGGGCCATGGGCGCATTTCACGTGCGCGCCGCAGTGGCGCCTCCAACCACTGCGCCACACGCGCCCCTATACGATGAATATAGCAATTAAAATGAAAGAACACCTAATTGTGAAATAATCATTAACCAATAATCTTTTCCGAGAGAAGGGATTTTGTAAATCACAAGGTGTAGAGGATGATTTTTCTGATCTCACACCTACTACGATCTGTTTTCGCTTACCCACCGAATGAATAGTGCAGTAAAGAAAAGCTGACATCCACTAAACTCAATATGGACGTAATAATGCGTGGTCTGCCCCGTTCGCTCCGGACAAAATTATGTCCATACGGGCGCTATAGGTCAATGTTATTTATGCATGCGTTTAATCACCCATGTTTGAATTCTAAGATGATTAAGCTACGAGACTTTGCATGATATGTGAAATGAAGATCAGCAGGCACTATGCGATCTACCCAACGCTTGTACCGCCTCATCTGAGTTGGCAACGCTGAAGGTCACATGAAATTCTAACATAAATCTTTTCCTTTCACGAAACGTCTTCGTGTTATCATCTAAACAATGCATAGCAGAATCACCGACTTTAGTTTTTTACTAAATTTACTGCATTTGCTGTATTTGAAAACGATAATAAGAAACAAAAAAGGAAAAAAGTGAATGCAGAGATTCACAGTAAAGAACCGTGTACGCTTCATCGTTGGAACTTAAGAAACCACTAGATGGATAAACCATTGGCAAATTGTGCGAAACCAAAGGATTGCAACTAAAAACGGCGAAGGCGATGTTCGTAAAAAACTTCACGCTTTCATATGCTCCATTTATACTCAAAGGAATAATGTCTAATGACTTCGCTGGGCAGTGCATTTTTCGGTCTGATAATAAGTATGGTTAAGGGTCCAGTGATAGACTAAGGTCAAACAGTGGTGATAGGCAAGCAAGAGAATTTAAAGATAAAAAACTTATAAAAATTTCAACCTTCTTTTTTTCAAGATAAGTTGTTTGTTTCGAAGAATTGAATCGAGGATTGAAATTTTCGCACCAGGAATCAGTTGTGCATCCATTTTCGATTGTCAGGTACTTAATGTTGCAATGAATCAATTAGAGAAATATATACCGGTGGTTCTTGATCATCGCTTGGTTTCTTCAGTTTCTTCTTTTTAACGGAGTCGAAACTTTTTAATTGTCCTTTTTTCGCTAATTTCTTACTTCTTCGAATTTGTCTTCGTTTCCGCCTTTTCCCACTTCTCTGCAATTCATACTTCAATATATAAAAGGTGCCTTTGCCTTCTGCTAGCCCTCTGTCAGCACTATGATTTTCATCTCATTTGTTCCTTTTCATTTGATTTCTTTTACTTCTACTTTTTTCGTATGATTTCTTTTACTTTTTTCCTTTTTTTACTATCCCGGCTTACTGGCTCGTTATAGTTAATCAAGAAGATCACAGAAAGGTTGTATCACAGATGCTTCAGATGACACATGAGAATCAACATGATTTGATTCCAACTCATTGTCGCCAACCGACAAACGTGAGCCGTTCACCTTTGAATAAAGTGATCTTTTTAAGTTGAAATGGAAATTGCTAGAGTTTGCAAATCTTGACAGACCATGCACAGCTTACTTATTTCTCAAACAACACTAATTTTTTACTTTCTTGAGCCCACATCGTCTTGGAAAATATTTTGAACAGAGAAACCAATAAATAGTGAAGACAATTAAAATAAAAGTAGTGCTGTGAAAGAGTCGTCCGTAAATTTCTAACAATATAGCAAACCCTGTTTTATGGGTTTGTTCAGGATTCAGTTTCTTAGTGCTGGAGTTACAGGAAAAGTTATGGATAACAACAACAATTACAGTTATTTGCAGAACTCAAAGCTCACACCAGATTTGATTCTACGGCTATCCTTTTCACGGGTACAAAAACTGGATGAAGCAAAACGCCGAACGAAGGTTCTCAGTGGTGCCGTAGGTATGACGTGAGGCCTCGGAGAGGGTAGTCACAGTTTCAAATCTAACAAAATATGGCTTAGAATCAAGTAAATATCTCAGCAACATTTTAGTTATATTTCACATAATATTCTGCCATGAAAAAAATACTGGGCAATATTTAAAAACTTCTATAAAACTTTGTATAGTCGTCAAAAATACAGCATGAGTCATAATGTCTTGAAGACCTTCATTTGCGGTTTGAGGGGAGAGACATTTGATCCTAGACTAAAAGTGTTGTGGAAACTTCATAACGGTAAGGATACACGCCACCGAGTGAAGACATTAAAAATTACCTGAAATTTTTTTATGAACTTTTTAAAAAAAGAGGCCACAAATCAACGTGAAAAGTTTCGGATCAGATTCACTAAACATTAAGGCGTATTTCCCATCACAGTGATGTGATCCACGGGTCTCCCTCATATGAGGGATCTCGAGCCGGTTTGTTGCAAGGCTACGTGGCGCGTCCCCAGGTGGCGGATAAGGGGTTAATCGTGGACCAAATCGACCTTTGCTTTTCTGAGACGCAGGTGGATCGAAGGGATGGACTCCCTGTTTCAATTGTACCGATTTGGCAAATACTTTCTGTACTTGCTAGTCGCATTCATGCATGCATGTGTGAGTTCGCTCTCGCTTTCTGCGGATTGTATTCTACGAGTCAATTCGGCCAAAAGCATGCAATCAAGTGATCGGGACGTATATGGGAGGCGGTTAGGAGTCACCTCCAACAAATAAGCTCCATGTCCACTCTGGGAGAGCCTAGCAAGCTACTCGTAAGTATACCCAGCCTTAATGTTTAGAGCAAGCTATACGTGGGTATCAAAATACTAAACACAGTAAAAAAAAACGGGCCTCATTTCCTTACTGCGATAGAGCCCTCAATTCCGCAGCGTTGGGTAGGACGAGAACGGAGAGGATGCTGAAGTCCCAGGACCAATGGAAGCTGCCTGGGTCACGAAGAACTATAGTGACGATTTCTACCTACAATGCACGTACACTTGCATTCGAGTCCTTGACAGAAGACTGGCTTATGTAAGCAAGAAGAATAAGGTACGACGTCATCGGCCTGCGCGAGACGAGACGACGCCACTAATTCAACGCCGGGCAAGAATTGCTCCTCGGAACATGCAACAGTAGAGGAGTAGGCGGTATCGGAGTTCTCGTCAACGTGAGATTGTATATGAACATGGATTCATTCGAACAGCAAAATGGAACGAACAGGGTGAGCTGCTCTCTGAGATCATCATGGCGACCAAGACCACCCATGGTAATTCGCAATTCCAGAAGCCGCACTCTCAACGCTGGAACGTGGGAATCTCCTAATGGTGAGTACCATAACGAGATAGACCAAATCATAGTAAATAAAAAGTTTCGCCTAATCGATGCGGCTGTTGTCCCAAAATTCTGCACGGGATCAGACCACCGTGCAAGATTCTATTTCTCGCGAAGAGGAAAAAAGGCGGCTAAATCTAAAAACCGAAGTCCCAGTACCACCACAAACAAACTTATTCAAATCATTAGTCGGCTTTTGGGAAGATGCCGTTGTCGACAACATCGACGAGGAATACTATCGGTTCATTCAACATCTTCACGTTAGCGCCATGAAAGCTGAGAGTTCGATAGTCCCCAAGAGAGGTCTTTTTCCAGAAATTCCTGAGCTTATACGCCAGGGTGAAATCGCACGAGCTGCAGGCAACCGCGAACTAACGTCCGAACTTGCGAAACAATGCAGAGAAGCGACAAAAGAAAATCTTAAAGATTGAAGAGCAGCAGTAATGGTCCAAGCTGCAGAGGCTGGGAAAAGCATTTGCAAAGCCCGACGAAGCTTCACCAATTACAAGACCGAGATGATTGCACTCCGACGCCGAGACGGAACAATAACAGCGTCCAGAAAGGCAATGGAGAAAATCATCCATGAATACTACTCAGATCTCTTCGATAGCCATGTCCATCTTCCGTCTTATAAAATAAAAGAGGATGGATATGTTGTACCTCCGGTTCTCCGTTCCGAAATCCGACATGGCATTTCGCCGGTGACGAATCGAACAGCACAAGGCCCGGATATGATAAGATCAAAACATCTGGAGAACATTCCGCCAGTCCTCGCAAACACACTGGCTCGGCTCTTCACACGTTACCTGTCTGAATGCAAGGTCCCTACTCAGTGGATGACCAGCAAGGTGGTGTTATTGTTCAAGAAGGGTGACCTACGCGATATGGGCAACTACCGCCCAATCTGCTTACTGTCTGCCGTCCATAAACTTTTCACTCGAGTCATACGAAACAGTATTTAAAGAACCCTGGACAACAGACAACCATGTGAGCAAGCAAGGTTTCGAAAAGGATTTAGTACGACGGACCACCTTCACACGATAACAAGGCTCATTGAAGTATCGCGAGAGTACGAAAGACCGCTCTGTCTCATTTTCATCGATTTACAGAAGACCCTTGGTTCAATTTTGATAGAAGCAGTCATGGAAGCCCTTGGTGGTCAAGGAGTCCCTACTTAGTACATAAAGATTCTTCATGAGCTGTACAAAAATTCACAACTAAAATTTCACCATTCTGCAACGATATTAACGCTGACGTCAAAAGAGGAGTCAGGCAAGGCGATACAATCTCTCCAAAATTATTTACCACCACCCTCCAGAACGTCATGCGAACATTGGAATGGGATAATATGGGAGTGAAAATCGATGGCCGGTAGATACATCATCTTCTCTTTGCTGATGACATCGTCTTTATAACCGCAGACATTTGCCAAGCGGAACATGCTTGCGGACTTTGATATAGCGTGTGGAAAGATTGGTCTTCGACTAAATCTCACCGAAACGATGTTCATGAAGAACGTATTTGCTTGGTTTGCCCATTCACGCTCAGAGGAACGAATATCTCCGAATGCTCCAGCTATGTCTATCTAATTCGGGAAATCAAAATGATGAACGACTTACCTCCAGAGCTGAGCAGAAGGAAATGAGCGGCTTGGGGAGCTTTCAAGAGCATCGAGGATGTAGTGAAGAGAACAAAGAACACCCGACTTCGTGTCCACCTTTTCGACTCAACGGTTCTTCCTGCCCTAACGTATGCGTCAGAAACCTGGTCGCTACGTAAGCAAGATGAAAGATCACTCAGCGTTATCGAACGCGCAGTCGGAAGAACGATGCTAGGAGTATCCCGTTTCACACAAGTAAGGGATGGGATCCGAAGCTCCGATCTACGTCAACGATCGAAAGTCAAAAATGCCGTTTTATACGCCAAACAGTCAAAGATAAGGTGGGCCGGACATGTAATGCGTATGAATGATAACCGATGGACAAGAGCTGTTAGTGAGTGAATTCCTCGCGAT
Organism: Angiostrongylus cantonensis; assembly: GCA_009735665.1. Taxonomy (NCBI): domain Eukaryota; kingdom Metazoa; phylum Nematoda; class Chromadorea; order Rhabditida; family Metastrongylidae; genus Angiostrongylus; species Angiostrongylus cantonensis. Next base: position 112,353 of record MQTX01000079.1, read on the forward strand.
GTCAAACTTACTGCAGGAAGACCATCGACCCGATGGTCAAAGTTTTTCACGAAAAGCCTAGAAGAAAGATATGATGCTCGACGACTCCCTTAAGCGAGCAGAACCCAACCCGCTGGGCTACTCTTGCACGAGGGGGTGGGTGGAGTGGAGGATTTACTGGTGACCACCCGAGTCACTCGGCGATCAACGGGAGTACAGGTGATACGGTCGAAAAGTATCATATGTCCTAATGTATCACTTTTGATATGCTTATCGCCGCATTGCACTGTATGATAAATTCGCTTAGCTTGGACGAGAAGGACAAACGCATATCAAATTTCCTTCAATACTTCGCTTTACTGACGACATCACGGTATTTTCAAGCAGTACCACTGAAGCAGAGACGATGTGGAAGGAATACAACGAAGCGGGCAAACAAAATAACACGATGCATAAATTGGAAGAAGACTCACTTCATGAAAAACCCATAGTGCGAAACGCTACTTGTTTAACTGTATGGTTCTATGACTACATAAACAATTGAGTGCATATACCTTTGGAGTTCAATGAAAATCGGAAAGAAATTAAACGGGAAAATGAGAAAAGGGATAGGTGGCGGAGGAGCTATCGAAAAGCAGTACAGAGACTTTAACTTTATACGCAGCAGAAACTTGTTTTGATACTTCAAACATATGGAAAACTTTGCGATCCTCTCACGGAATTCTTCACCGATCGATTCTGAGGTTCAATCAGCATTCACAATGTATGGCGAATGGAGTGCACTGCTCAGGTCTTCGCTATATATATATATATATA